>JAABOM020035206.1:0-17020 GCA_011800125.2 Solanum clarkiae
TCGTTCTTCTTCAATTGTGGTTGTGAGTCTTGGGCTAGTGAAGCATAATTCACTACTCTAAGAAAGCAATTTCCAGATTTGGAAAGTTGTTGTTCTTCACAGTATCCAAGAATTTTGAAATATTTCCATACATTATTGGAGGATACTAATTTAGCCAATTAAGTTAGAACTATGAATATGCAATTTTTATCTGACTATATGTTCATTTGATATCCAACAAATATATAAGGATATTGAAGAGACTGAAGTTGATAAAGATTGTATGTTGTTGGAGCCGAAGAGAGTGTTTGAAAGTATATTGAAGAGAAGAACAAATTATCTAAAGCATGTTTTATTAGTTAATTGCCGCTAGAGAATTCAAGAAAAACCTTGACACATGCTTCAATAGCAATAAAACTTTTATGAATTGAATTTATGTGATTTTTATCCCCATTTCATATTGTCATAAGATTCTTATATAATCGAGAGACTCATATCTATATTAGTTATTTAGTTGGAGAATATTGAAATATATACAGTTAGTAACCAATGCTCTGACTTGGCAATTGTTTTGTAGGGCTTGTTGTGCCTGTGCTTATTATATATTAGTTGAGGTTGAAGTAGCAAGCTTCCATGGACATGTTCGCTTTAGTAAAGGAATTTTTGAAAAAAAAGGACTTTTTTAAAAATAATTATTTATTTTATTTTACCTTATTTTAATCAATGTATGATTTTTTTCAAAATTATGGGACCTACTTTAGTTATGACAATTATTATTGTAAATATCACTAATATTTTTATAAAATTTGTAACTGTTTTAAGGAAAAAATCAATGATCGAATTTTTTTTTTTATAAATATCCCAATCATATTAGATTTGTACAGAATACATACATGCATACACACACACATATATAATTGAATAAATTATTCAACTTCAAATTTTAACCTTTGCTCTTCCGCACGTGGATCTTGATAAGAAATATGCAACACGAAATCAGAAGAACACCAACTTCCCTAATTAATTTCTTTTTTGCCAAACACATCTCTGACCTCTTAAACTTACTTGGCATCAAATGTCATTTTGACACTTCAACTCAATCTTGTTTCATTTTAATCCTTCAACTCTATTTTTTATATTTCATTTTGATACTTCTATCCAAGGAATCAATAAAATAATGGAGAGTGTACTTCATATGCCAAAACATGGCATAAAAGACAATTAAAATTACATATACAATCCCTCTAACTTGACTTTATTTTCTATTTTGATATTTTATCTTACCTTTGTTATATTTTAACTTTTCAACTCTATTTTTTATGTAGCATTTAAACACAATTACTAATTTTATAATTTTTATATTTGTTCTTTATTTTAATTTTTTATTTTAATATTACGTTTGTCTTAGTTTTTTTTTTTAAAAAATCTTAAAAGAATTAGCAGACAACTTTTTTTTAAAAAATAATATTTTTTTTTTAGAATTTCTCTATATTTCTTTTTTTAAAAAGAATCGAGGAAAGTACGTCTATTTTCTTTTTTAAATAATCAAGTAAATTAAATAACCTCATATTTTTTATTTTTCTGATATTCAAGCTTTTGTAGATTTAACTCACAAAACTTTGTGGATACAAAAAACATAAACTAGTATTTGAGTTAAATCCACAAAGTTTGAATGTGAAAAAAAATTAAAATATCTTATACTATTTAAATTAAAATTAGTTCAAAAAGAAACCGACACACTTTCCTTGATTTTTTTTTTAAAAAAATTATAGAGAAACCAACATTTGACATGATGTCGTATGCTTAGATCTAATTAATCAAAATATTAATACACAATGGATGAAGATTGCATAATTTATCAAAATAGAAAAGCAACAAAAATGTAGTATTACTTAATCTATCTATACTTATTTGATCCGCACAAGTCTGGCACATCAAAATGTCCATGTTTTAAAGGTTTCTAATTTCTTTTTTCTAAATAGCGTGAAAGTGACATTTTTATTATAAGTATACATCAGATGCGCAATTCTTAAGCAGGTGCAATCATGGATTCGCTCGTTCAATAAATAAAACTCAACGATTGAAGACAAACAAATTGAAACTAGAGTAAGACTACCCTCAAAGAAAATAACTAATAAAAATTAAACAAATACCTCATCAGTTTGATAACTCCTACGAGCAGAGAAAATAAAATGAATTCCTTTTGCCATATCTCTATCATACATAGCTGTCATTCTAGGATTCGACCAAGTTTCATAAGCTTCCTATACTCGAATAAACCTCTGGGTAGCATCCGGATGGTACTTCCTAGCTAATTGCTTGTAGGCTTGCTTGATTTCTAACAATGATCCAGTTTCCGGTATACCCAGAAGATCGCAAAAAGTCCTATAGATATCAGTATAAGAAATGACATCGTTTAGTTCGATTTAGGTTTGAATGAGTCGAATCTTGTCCTCAAAACTTGATAATTTGAAGGAATTTAGTAGGAAAAATAGATGAGGGAATTGTTGGTGGGTTGGTGGGAAAAAGGGGGAATGAAGGTTGTTTCTAGGGATTATGCCATGGGAGTTGCAACACGTTTACCACCCAATATCACAAGCTTCTCAACTGAAGTTCATGTCATTCCTAAGTTGTGTAAACTAAGAGTACCAAATAGATAAGAGAAGAAAATGGTAGTGATTTAACCCTTTCAGCAGCGTTTGGTCAAGAAAAGGCATGGTCAAAACTTTAGGCTGAATCCACAAGAAATTAAAGTTAAGAAATGTGTACATGAAAAGAGATCAACAAAGGAGAAATTTGGGAAAACCAAAATGGAACACTGGAATGTGAACAGAGAATTTGATCACAGATACATAAAGAAGATGAAGAAAAGCACGGGTACACGTGGTTTTCTTAAGAAATAAAGAACAGTACACGTGTTAAATAGCCCATCAAATTGGTCCAAATATGAAGTATCATTTTTAATACTTTTGGTACAATTATTAATTGCAGTGTTGGTACTTGCTTGTTGGCTTAATATTTGTTAATAAATTGCAATGACCTTCTAGGTTTATTTTTGCTTTTCTAAGTATTTTGTATCTGTTGGAGCTTGTCTATAATGACCTTGTTGGCGCTAACAGTTCACTCGTCTGATCGGTTGTTTGAAAGAAATGCAGTTTTTCGTAATATAGGTCTGTTCAAAGTTAAAAAATCAGTTTAGCAGTAAAGCCTAAGTAAATGGCCTCAAAATGGAATTCTGACAGTTCCATCAGCTTCAAAATAGCCAAATTAAGTTAGCAGCGTGTTCGATTAAAATACCAAAATTTTCGATGTTGGTTTGTAATAATGAGTTTTACAATTTAGCCTTCAGAAATGGCCAACAGTTGACTTTAGTCGACACTCTTGATAAACATTCTTGAATGAAAATTCTAACAACATGTTAGCTCCAGAACGTCGAATTTAGTCTAGAATAACATTTCGTTCAGTTTCTAAGGCTTCTGGATGTGTTTTGGGACCTTCGGTTGAAATTGAATAAAAATGAAATAAGAAAGTAAGATCCACATTTGATCGTAACAATCCTTGATTGGAATTTTGACGACACTATTGAGTGTAAAATGTTATTTCCAATTTGATTCCATATATAATTTGTGTTTTTCCTACGTCAGATGAGTTTGGAGCATTGAAATCAAAGTCTGGATATTAGGTGAAAATTAAGTGCTCGCGATCGCGATCTGGTGCAAGAAGGTCCATGTGATCGCAATGGTCCAGATGAATGGAGGGACACGATTGTGACCTATAGACCATCTCGAGCACGATGAAGAGATCGACAACTATAAAAGGTTTTAAAATTCCAAAACCGTGAAGTAACTTCATATAGCGATAACTTCTTCATCTGATATTCGATTTTATCAATTTAAAAGGCTAACTTGTGTAATGTTTTGAGCGAAACGTTGTGGTAGTGTCGAAATTCATCTTCAGCATGTTGTTGGAGGAAAAATTCACTGTTTGTTGTTATATATTGGAAGTATTTTGTTCAAAAATTCTGACATGTGATTTCTTATTCATTTTAAGTCAGAATTTAGTGAATTTTGGTCTATTTTGTGTGTTTTCTCTAGGCGCATGGTAATGTTAGAATTGATTGATTGAGCTTCGTTTTGAATGAAAATGCTTGTGAACCTATTTTCTGTATTAAGTTTTACGTAAAGAAATATTTTTCGTTATTAGGTTGTTTTGTATGGTTTTAGACCTCAATGCGGATGCTAGTTGCTAGATCCCAACAATTAGTGGGAGAGCCTGAGACAACTGATGTGACCCCACTCGACATCGAGGCAGGGCTTGTGATAGGGTCAGTGTCATGACCCAAGCCTAGGGCCTAGATGTGACACGGCGAATTAAGAATCCGAAGGGGCCTCAATCAAGCCTCTTAACTTGTCATTACACATCATTGGTCACGGAAGCATGTAAAAGACATAAAGTAAGAATAAGGGCAAAGGGGTTAAAGGGGTAATTTACAAAGCATCATCATCAAGAGACAAGAGTCATAGCTTATATTACAGATACATAACTTATCCAACAAACACCTCTAAATACATAGATAAGAGCGGAGGCCAAGACAAGGTAATTGGACTCACCCTTATAGTCAAAATAGAACATAAAATGGAATGTCTCAATACAAAGCAATAGAAACATAGACTAAGGTCCCCAAAATAGAGGACTCACCAACTAGCTTGAAATAGCACCGCCTAGCCACATAGAGGAGGAGGAGGATGATCAACTTGGGATCCAGTTCCTACATGGTGATATCATGTAGGTAAGAGTATGCGTTAGTACATTTGAATATACTAAGTATGTGGGATGCAATGCAAAGTACATTTGAATATACTAAATATGTGGGATACAATGCAATAAGCAATAAACATCATAGTTAAAATGCATAAACAATATGCGATAGGCGTATTATAGCAAGATGGCATGTATGATCAATGCTAGAGTAAAACATGCTTAAATAACTCATGTTCATATAAGATATCATATGTGAAGAATAGACCAAGCTAGATTTCCAAAGTATAAACCCCTTGGTAGGTTAGTGATGATAGCACACATCACCCTAGTATGTGAGGTGTTAACCCCTCATCAAGGTTAGTGATGATAACACCATCACCATAGTGGTTGAGATATTAGCCCCTCAACTAGGTTAGTGATGATAGCATCCATCAACCTAGTGATTGAGATATTAACCCCTCAACTAGGTTAGTGATGATAGCAACCATCACTCTAGTGGTTGAAATATTAAACCCTCAACTAGATTAGTGATGATAGCATCTATCACCCTAGTGGTTGAGTTATTAACCCCTCAATTAGGCTCCCACATCGGTAATGATCTAATACAATACTTCATATAGAATTCATCATGTACATAAGTTCATTTCATCATCATATAGTCATTCATATCATATCTTAAGCTTTGGATCTTCAATTCCACAAGAAACCCTAGCTGGACATTTTATCGAACACTTGGGGGGTGTAATGGAGGTAAAAGATCATGCAATTTAGAGATGAAATCATGCAAGAAAATCTTTAATAAAACCATCAATTAACACCTTGCAATACCCGCAAGACATTCACATCAAAATCCCTCATCAAATCCAACACTAAATCCAAGATTTAAAGCTCAAAATTTTCTAAAACAACCATACTTTCATGAAGTAAAATCACTGTATAGTAAATTTCTTAATATACAAGACCCATATATAAAATCTATTTTAAATCATGCAATATTAGTAAAAAGGAGGCTCAGGCATCATGGGTGAAAGGACCCAATGATTCAACACCACATACCTTAGCTTTGGAGAAGTTATTGGTGAAGATTGAAATGGAAGTTTGAAGCTTGAAGAAAATCCTTAGTTCCGGGTGAGGGTTTTGAGTCTTGAATTTTGGACTGAAAAATATGGGTAAGTGTTTTAGTGAGTGTTGGAAAATATTTTGGGGGATATGAGGGTAAAATTTGGCTAAGTAGAAGTAAAAACACGTTTGGAAAAACTTGAGCTCAAAACTTAGAAAAATTTGGATGAATATAAAAAAAGTATCCACTAAACAATACTAGTACGCATCGCAGAGGCGGTGCATACTGCTCTTTGGAAATTACACTTTTGAAAATCGAAATCGCTAATCTTTCACTCTTAAATCGGGGTTAGACCCCTTTTCACCTAATTTTGACCCCTTGATCACAAATATGAAGTTGAATTTTTGAAATAACGAACAAATTTTAAGATATATAGAAATTAAAATTCCAGGCATTCCGAGACACATTTTCGGATACTTTTTGGGGTCGTTTTAGCCAGGAGCCAAGGACTTGCTAGAGGGGCAGCTCCACCTAGAGGATAGACTAGATTGGCTTCTCCAGAGCCTGCTTATGAGCTAATGGAGCCTACAGATCCTATTCCACCGCCATCAGCCTTAGATACTATACCCTTGGTTCAGAAGTTACACGGGTATTGACTAGGTTGGAGGGAGCACCTCCAGGCCTAGCTACTATTAAGGTATTAGTTTCTACAGTATCGAGTGGTGTAGGTCAGTTTTGGCTCATCGACCTATTGGATCTCTAGCTATGACATGGGAGCAGTTTACAGGGGTATTTCTGGAGAGATTCATGCCATATAAACTTCAGGACAATCGTAGGGATGAGTTTGATAGTCTTTAGCAGGGTTCTATGTCCGTTCTAACTAGAGGCTAGATTTCATACATTGTCCAAATATGTCTTATCTAGCATCCCTATTGAGTTTGGGAGGATTTGGTACTCTAGTAAGGGATTGGCAGGGTATCTTTTTGGAGGGTACAACTTCCTTGGTTCTAGATGGAGGCACATTGTATAGTGTAGTGGACCATGCAGGCATGATAGAGTGCATAAACCATGAGAGACAGGGTGGTTGGAAGAGGTTCCATTAGTACGACCAATTTAGTAGATACCTGCTACATGACAGGGAGTTTCAGAGGTAGGGCCATCAGGGTTGGGTAGTCCACATAACCATCCCAGTTTTGGATAGTATTGATAGGTCCCGATCTACTCAGATGGGCCGTGGTAGTTCCTTCGGTGCACCCATGCATGGTTGCTTTTCAGGGAAACCATATCAGAGGTAGCAGACTAGAACTTGTTAGCATTGTGATGAGATTCGACACTCGGCCCATTGTTGTCTTCACTGTGCACCTCCTTCTCAGGCTTTAAGTTCTCAGCCAACTCATCTAGCTCCAGCACCGGCATCAAAGGACACACCCTAGGCTATGAGGGGTGGCACCAGAGGGGGTCATAGTATAGTGAGAGATGGTACCCATGGTGGCCCACAGGCTAATGGTGGGCATAGAGTTTGTTATGTTGTTCCAGATAGAGCTGAGGTCGAGGCCTTAGATGTGGTTATCACAGGTATTCCAGTGTGCCACTGTTCAACTTTAGTTTTATTTATTCCAGACTCTACTTATTCCTATGTGTCATCCATTTTGCTTCTGATATTAATATTATGTGTGAGCTACTTACCGAGCCTATTATGTTTCCACCTTGTTAGGTGAATCATTAGTGGTAAATCGAGTATATCGGGGTTGTATTGTGACTTTTATAGGGAGAGATAATGTGGCTAACTTGATATTGTTGGATATGGTTGACTTTGATATGATATTGGGCATAGTTTGGTTATTAGCTTATCATGTTATTCTTGACTGCCATGCAAAGACCGTGACCTTATCTTGCTCTGACTTTCCTCAGTTGGTGTGGACTAGAGCATCTAGCTCCTATCGTAAGGGTGTTATTTCTTATATGCATGCTTGTCAATTGGTAGAGAAGGGATGCTTGGAATATTTGGCTCATGTTTGAGCCTGTTCTCAAGAGCCACCATCATTGGAGGCTACCAAGGTTGTTAGAGAGATTATAAATGTATTTTCGACTGACCTACCTAGTGTTCCTTTGGAACGTGATATTGACTTTCTTATTGAAGTGGAGCGGGAACTAAGCCCATATCAATTGCTCTTATCGAATAGTCCAAGTTGAATTGAAGGAGTTAAAGGAACAATCGGAAGATTTGTCGAAGAAGGAATTCATTTGTCTTAGTGTATCTCTCTAGGGTGCTCCAGTATTATTTTTGAAAAAGAAGGATTTCACTATGCATATGTGTATTGACTATCGCCAGCTGAACAAAGTGACCATCAAGAACAAATAACCTTTGACACACATTAGTGATCTTTTTGACCAGTTGCAGGCATACCTCGGTATTCTACAAAAATTGATTTGAGGCTCGGCTATCATTAGTTGAGAGTTTGGGAGTCTGATATCCCAAAAAAAACTTTCAGGAACGACTATGGGCATTATGAGTTAGTGGTTATGTTATTTAGGTTGACTGATTCCCCGACTGCTTTTATGGAGTTTATGAACCAATGTTCAAACCCTATTTGGACATATTTGTGATTATGTTTATAGATGATATCTTAGTTTGTTCCAAGAGTGAGACCGATCATGTTCAGCACTTGAGGATCGTTCTTTAGATATTAAGAGAAGAGAAGTTGCAGGAAAAGTTCTCAAAGTGCGAGTTCTATCTTGAGTCCATTACATTTCTTGGGCATGTAGTGCCAAAATAGGGTATTATGGTTGATCCAGCCAAAGTGGAGACTGTTCGCGAGTGGGCTATACCTACTTTGGTGATTGAGATTTGAAGTTTCATTGGGTTGATAGGGTCTTATCAATGGTTTATTTAGGCATTCTCCTCTATAGCAGCCGCATTAATTAGACTGACCCAAAAGGATGTGGCATTTCAGTGATCAAAAAGTGTGAGATGAGCTTCCAAAGCTCAAGGATTTGCTGACTTCAGCATCAACTCTTTCCTTACTCGAGGAATGAGTGCCATTCGTGGTACATTGTGATGCTTCTAACATGGGTTTAGAGGGTATTGATACAAATGGGGAAGGTGATAGCCTATGCTTCTAGACAACTGAAGGTGCATGAGAAAAACTACTCTATCCATGATTTGGAGTTGGTTGCAGTAATGTTTGTGTTGAAATTGTGGCGACATTATCTTTATGGGGTGCATTGAGAGATCTTTACCAATCCCTGGAGTGTCAAGTACATCTTTCCTCAGCTAACTTGAACATGAGATACCGTAGGTGGTTGGAGTTGCTTAAGGACTATGATATCTCTATTTTATATCACCTCGGGAAGGCAAATGTAGTGGCTGATACTTTGGGCTGGAAGGCTGCTAGTATAAGGAGTTTGGCATTCTTGAGGGCTGAGTACATGTCCTTATCTTGGGACGTTTAGTTGCTTGCTAGACAGATGGTTCATTTAAGTATTTCTCCTCCTCACAGTATATTGGCCTTCTTTGATTTATTAGATATGTGCTCATCAGTCTAAGGACCCTAGGTTGTGCATAATTCATGACAAAGTGTTGAGAGGTGAAGCCAAGGCTGCTACTATTGATTCTGAGGGTATATTGAGGATAAATGGTAGAGTTTGTGTGCCTAATATGGGAGATTGAGTGAGATTGATATTAGTAGAAGTCCATTATGCTAGATATTCCCTCCACCCGAGAGTGGCAAAGATGTAACATGATCTAAAACAACATTATTGGTAGTTTTGGATGAGACGGGACATAGTCGAGTTTGTGGCGAAGTGTTTGAATTGCCAATAGGTCAAGTATAAGCACCAAATACCTAGTGGATTGATGCAAAGGATGTCCATTCTCTAGTGGAAATAGGAGAGAGTGATTTTGGATTTTGTTACAGGTTTTCCCATGGCGTTAGGCAAGTTTAGTTTGAGTGGTCGTTGATCATTTGACCAAGTCGTACACTTCTTATCGGTAAAGACTAGCTACAGTGCGAAGCAGTTGGCTAGGTTGTAATCTTGGACGTGGTCAGATTACATAGTATGCTAGTGTCTATAGTATTAGACAGAGGGTATATCTTCATCTCCTATTTTTGGCAGGCTCTATAGCGTGATTTGGGTACTAGAATGGATTTTAGTAGCTTTTCACCCCCAGACAGATGGATAGTCTAAGTGCACCATTCAGGTGTTGGAGGACATGCTACGAACTTGTGTGATAGATTTTGGGGCTTGGTGGGACCAACGCTTACCATTGATAGAGTTTGTATATAACAAAAGTTATTGTTCCAATATCCAGATGGCACCATTTGAGACCTTGTATAGCTGGAGGCATAGATCGCCCATTGGATGGTTTGACTCAGGTTCAACAGATGTCTTGAGTATGGACCTACTCAGAAATGCCATGGATCGAGTTCGTTTGATCCAGGGTAGACTATTAATAGCTCAGAGTCGCCAAAAGAGTTATGTCAATAGAAGGGTTAGGCCTCTTGAGTTCTCTGTTGGTGACAGTGTATAGTTGAAAGTTTCACCCGTAAAAGGCGTGATGAGATTCAGGAAGAGGGGTAATCTCAGTCCTAGATTTATTGGTCCCTTTGACATTTTGCGAAGAGTTGGTGAGGTAGACTATGAGTTGGCCTTATCAACTGGATTATCAGCTATTCATTCTGTATTTCATATTTCCATGCTTCATTCATACATTCCAGATGAGCCCCACGTAATTTCTTTTGATTCAGTTGAGCTAGGTTCAGACTTGTCTTATGAAGAGGAGCCGGTAGCTATATTGGACAGACAGGTTCGAATCGAGATTGATATCCAAGAATATACCTTCAGTGTAGGTTCAGCGGCATCACCGTTCTATTGATGAGACTACTTGGGAGTTGGAGTCAAATATGTGGACTAGATATCCTCGCCTTTTTTAGGCTACAGGTCCCTCCTTTTTCTTTATGTTCAAGGATGAAGATTATTTTTGGTAGTGAATGACGTAATGACATGGTTAGTCATTTTTGAGCTTATTTGTGAAAATTATTATTTTACCCCTTTCGTAAGTTTCTTTAGGTCTATTTTGAACTATTTGTATTATTAGAACTGATATCTTGAGTTTTAAAAGTTGAAAATATTGAGTTTTGACATTTTTGGAAGATTAAGTTGTTAAAATAGAGAGTTTTTGTGTCATTTTGAGTTTCAAGTATTGGATTGGAAATTTATTGACTCCATCAGCTCGGAAATGTTGAATCTGGTGTAGGAGAAGTTACAGAACTTAATTTAGAATTAAAATGAATCTTTTAGGCCCAAAATTGTATTTTTAGTTGTTTCGAAGCCAAAGGTTGACTTTGGTCAATATTTGAAGTTTGAAAGCTCGTATCAAAATTCTGACAATTTTTTAGTATTTCCAAATGGTGAAACTAATGCTAGAAATGATTTCATTTCGTCATAATATTTGGAGTTGCCGAGGGCAAGTTTGGTATTTTGGGTTTTAAATTAGTTTATTAACTTGAATTGGTAAATGTGTCGTGGAGATCTTGAAATTGAATCCTGATTATTCCATTGAGTTTGGATTGTCGTTTCTGGTATGGATATATGTTTGGTTTTTGAAATTCAGATTCTGTATGAATTTCGAGGAGCCGTATCGAGATCTCATGATTGCTGATGTTGCTGACTTCTGGTGCAAGTGCACTTCTTCTCCGCATTCGTGCATGAGCTCACGTGTTCATGGAGTTCATCCTCACCTACTTCTTTGCGTTCGCGGACCAGCCTCCGTGTTCGTAGAGGTATACTCTGTGTGTGCCCTTTCTCTCCGTATTCGCAGAATCTATATTATCTCACTCTCAGTGTTCGCGGTACTTTCTTTGCGTTCGTGGAGTGGTAACATGCCCGGACAATATTAACCTCGAGGAAATACCGTTGTTTTACTCATTCTTACGAATTTCAAGCTTTTGGGGGTGATTTTGGACGAGATTTTTCAGAGATTTTTTTTGGGCAAGTGTTTATAATTTCATTTTGATCAATTTCCATGAATTCTATCTTGATTTTGTGTTGAATTTCATGATTTCTTTTGGGTAAGTGTTTACAACTCCAAATTATTACTTTATGTATTCATAAGTTATTAACATATCTATATTATAAGTAGTTGAATTGATTTTCTCATTTGTGCTTGTACATAATAGATTAATCTATTGCATCAAATAATTGTATTTAATACATTATTACTAAAGGTGTTGAACTCAAAAAAAATTGTTCATGAAGCAACAAGAAAATTGTCTTCTTTTTACTCTAAATTACTTAAAGAAAATAACTATAATTTCTATTATAATCAAACATAATGTTAATTTACAAATAGGAAAAAAGCATAAATTCACCCTTTATTTTAAAAAATCAGTTACATGCTTAAACTATTTTGGTGACCTATTACACACCTATTTTTATTGAGTAATATTATTACCAGCCTCAAAACTAATGTGAAAATAAAATTAAATGCAAAATAAAAGACGCGTGTTTGGTAAAAAAATAAATTCAAAAAATATTTTTTTTCCCATCCCTAACCCCTCTCTCTTTCTTTATGCTCTTTTTCTCCTTCATATGGTCCTCTTTTTCTTCTCTTTCACTTTTCTTATCACATACATACTTCTTGCTAGGGTTTATGAAAAATTCTATGGTAATTTGAGAAAAACAAAAGACAAAAATAAGGGGTAGAACCAATCGCAAAAATTGGCGAAGCTGTTCAATCTATGATGTTCGCCACTCAAACACTTTCCGACATCTAACATCTAAAATTAATCAAGTTTATCATTTTCACCGTCAAATTCATCAAGTCAAGCACGAATTAATCAATTTATTTCTATTTTTTATTTCTTGAGACCACATAAAATAAGCAAATTCTCATGTCTTTCATTTTTTTCCATAAAGAAGTTGTTGGATTTGCAAGAAATGTAAATTTTGATGCATTTTTGTAGATCATTGTTATCTCTCTTAAAAGTTATTTAGATTTTTCTCAAAATTATTGATAGTAAATTGAGCACTAAATTATTTATTAGGTGTAGAGTAGTAAAATTAGTGGTTAGGTATGATGATTTTTTATGGTGGTAATGACCTTTGATATTTGATGGTGGGTGTGATGCAATTGGATAGTAACGGTATTGTTAATGGTGGTGAGCTTGATGGTATTTATAAAAGAAAATAAATTGAATAAAGTTATACTTGTTATGTAGGTGGATGTTCCATCATATATTGCTACAAAGAGGAAAGACAGATATGAAATTCCAAGTCAATGGAGCAATATGTAGCACTTAACTCATTACTACTATAACACTATATAACAGTAGGCACCTACTTAGTATAAATACATATGTTCTCAAAACTTGTTGATAGAGAGAAAACGGATATATACGAAAGAAAAGAAACAATATTTCATCTCTCAACTGTATCCTCGCTTTCTCCTTGTTCAAATAAATTTTATTTCTTACCCTCTTGATTAATTTAGTTGCTCTTACTATAGCGCTATATAACAGTAGACACCTACTTAGTATAAATACATATTTTCTCAAAACTTGTTGATAGAGAGAAAATGGGTATATACAGAAGAAAAGAAATAATATTTTGTCTCTCGTCTTTCTCCTCTATTTAAATAAATTTCATTTTTTACCCTCTTAATTAATTTAATTAGTTGCTCTTAGTCTTCTTATAATAAATTTCTTAACACTCTATCAGTATGAGACTCAGTTCCTTTCAGATATTCTTAGCAGGTAATAAAAACGTAAGAATTTCATTTTATTAAATGACTAATATTTCAAAAGTTGAATTTGTTA
This sequence comes from Solanum clarkiae, assembly GCA_011800125.2. Lineage (NCBI taxonomy): Eukaryota > Viridiplantae > Streptophyta > Magnoliopsida > Solanales > Solanaceae > Solanum > Solanum clarkiae. Next base: position 13,618 of record JAABOM020035206.1, read on the forward strand.
TCCTTAATATTTCTGAATCAAATTATTCATCATGGGCACTAGATGCTGAACTGCATTTAGAATAATTGGATCTGACAGACACCATTAAATATGACAATAAAATATCTAGTCAAACCGTGCCAAAATTTTGATTTTTCTCCACCGACATCTTGACGAGGGATTAAAATTACAATATCTAATAATAAAATATCCCCTAAAATTGTTGAAGAATCTAAAAGAAAGATATGACCACTTGAAGTTGATTGTCCTTCCGCAAGCGCGTCACGATTGGTTAAATCTAAGATTATTAGATTTTAAAAACATAACTAAGTATAGTTCAACAATGTTTAGAATTATATCACAGCTGAATTTATGCAAAGAGAAATAACTGAAGAAGATAAGCTCGAAAAAATCTACTCCACATTTCCACCCGCGAATATGCTCTTGCAACAGCAATATCGTGGAATGGAATTACAAAATATTCTGAATTACTTTCTCACCTTATTGCTAAAAAAAATAAATTGCTAATGAAAAATTATGATAGTCAGCCCATTGATTCTTCGCCACTCGCTGAAGTGAACCAGGCCCTAGTCGTAGTCGTGATCGTGGCCATGGTCAAAGTAAAAATTATACTAGTCGTCTCGCACTGTGGCATAACCAGCAATTTAAAAGAAAGGAAGAAAATCCCTAAGCTATTCCAAAGAAAAATTCAGAAAGCGTGTGTCATAGATATGGAGGCATGGGGCACTGGTCAAGGACATAACGATTATCAAAATGCCTTGTTCATCGATATCAGACATCATTAAAAACAGCCAAAATTCAAAGATAAAGTTTTTGTCTGAAGATAATGTGGAACCTATGCATCTGGATGTAGTGGAAAACTTCAATTTCCCAGAAGGAAATTTAAATATTGATGAAAATATGAAGATTGATAAGTCTAATAATATTTAAAATAATTTTCTTTATTTATGTGTGTGTGTGTGCGTGTGTTTATATTTTTATAATCTATGTAAATAAATAAAATTGTATCGTGTCTTTCTTATTATTACATTTTATTTATGTAAGACTGTTCATTAATTCGCATGAGGTCTAAATAAATATTTACTTTATTACTTTTCTTTTTGAAGAATGAATATGCCTCAAATTTTATTTTGATCAATAATCAACTGCTAAGGTATTTGTGTAATTAACAGTGGAATGACTCATGCAATTTTCAAGGACGAGAAATATTTTTCTACTTTACTTAGAAGAAAAGCAAATGTTACTACAATATTGGTAGTGCAAAAATAATTGAAGGCTCTAGAAGAGCTACTATATTTCTGTCTAAGGGGACAAAAATTATTATAGAAGTTGCATTGTTCTCTTTTAAATCCATAAGGAATATGCTAAGTTTTAAAGATATTCATGGAAATAAATATCATGTTGGGATACTAAATAAAATAAATATTGAATACCTTGGTATAACCAAGAGTGTCTCAGGCTAGGAATATATTTTGAAAAAATTATTGACTTTATCATCTGACCTATGTTATGCAGAAATTAGTGCAATTGAAGCATATCTGATCGTAAATCAGAAGTTTACTGATCCAAACTTTTTTATGCTGTGATATGATCGAGTAGGTCATCCTGGATCAATAATGATGAGACAAATTCTTGAAAATTCTACTGGTCATCCATTAAAGAACGTGAAGATTCTTATGAATAATGAATTTTCATGTGTTGCTTGTTATCAAGGCAAATTAATTGTCAGATCATCGACACAGAAGGTTGGCATTGAATCTCCGAGATTTTTGAAATGTATACATAGGGACATATATGGACCTATTCATCCACCTAGTGAGGTGTTTAGATACTTATAGTTCTAATAGATACATCATCAAGGTGGTTTCACGTATGCCTATTATCATCTCGCAACCTAGTGTCTACAAGGCAACTGGCATAAATAATAAGATTAAGGGCGCAATTCCCAGATTATCCAATTAAATCTATTCGTCTAGATAATGCTAGAGAATTTACATCTCAAACTTTTGATAACTACTGCATATTAATCGGGACCAAAATTGAACATCTGGTAACTTATGTTCATACTCAAAATACTCTTCTAGAATCATTTATTAAGCGCCTACAATTGATAGCCAGACCACTACTTATGAAATCAAGATTACCCATTATCGTGTTGGGTCATGCTATCTTACATGCAATAAGACTTGTATGTCTCAGACCGACTAATTATAATAAATATTCTCCATCCCAATTAGTATTTGGTCATGAAACCAAAGATAGCTCATCTACAAACTTTTTATTGTGAGATATACATGTCTGTAGCACCACTGTAACATACTAAGATATACCCTTAATGAAGGTTAGGTATACATATTTGGTTTGACTCACCCTCCACAATTCGCTATCTCGAACAGTTGACAGAAGATTTATTTACAGCTAGATTTTCAGATTATTGGTTTGATGAAATAATTCTCCCGTAATCAGGGGGAGAGAAAAAGAAACTCAAAGGAGAAATTAGAGAAATTGAGTGAAAAGTCTCATCACTATTTCATTTTAATCCACGTACATGCATATATGAATAGGAGGTCCAAAAGGTCATCCATTTATAGAAAATAGTAAATTAAATACTAGATGCATTTATTGATTTGAAATGGATAACTGAGTTACATATCCCTATAGTGAATGTGTCTATTTGGATTGATATCCCAAAGAGATCATCTGCTAGTATCATAGCTTCTGAATTCCAAATACACCTAAAGCATGGTAAATTATTGGGTTCAAAGGATAAATTTCCTAAAAAGGGAAACATTAGGAATAATAAAGATGATACTACAAAAGAACTTCCTCAAATAAATGACGTACTTTTTATAAGTTTTACCAATGATGAGATAAATTTAGAATAATTGAAAATTACAGTGGATAATATTTTGCATATAGTGTTGCACTTAACCTCATGCAAGATAGTGAAAGTCTTGAGCCTAAATCTGTCGAATGTCGACGCAGAGATGATTGGCCTAAATGAAAAAGTACAATCTAATAAGAATTAGACTCCCTAAATGTGGAATTTTCGAACTTATAGTCCAAACCCCTAATGGTGTGAAACCAGTTGGCTATAAATGAATTTTTGTGCAAAAGTAAAATGAGAGAAATAAAATTATAAGGTATAAAGCACGCCTTATTGCACAAAAATTCTCTTAATCAGAATTAAACTCACTTGCTAAACGTGGGATTTTGGACTTATAGTCCAAACCCTTAATGGTGTGAAATCAATTGGATATAAATGAATTTTTGTGCGAAAGTGAAATGAGAGAAATAAAATTGTAAGGTATAAATGTAACACCCTGCACCTTACACTACACCATTAATACTATACAAATGAAATATGACATGATTTGGTTAAACTAGCGCAAGTTTTCAAAAG
>JAABOM020035217.1:0-17018 GCA_011800125.2 Solanum clarkiae
CAATTAGAATGATTAACCAACTTACTTCCCCAAAGGGGGTGTTGCAATAATCAATGAAAAATACAACTAAGCTAATTATCATAAGAGAGAAGTCAATATGGACAAAAACTAGGGCCATTATTCCCCAACTCAGTATCACTAGATAACCTGATTATTTTCTAGAATATAGCACGCAGGACGGTAAGTTATGTTCACCAAGCCTTTTGGTCAAAGGTGAGAGGTGAATTGCACTATGCAACTTAGCCCATCACCATAGTGTGCATTACTAATCCTTACCTAATAGTCCCAGTACAACCTCCCCTAGGCCCAGTTTTGTTGATTAGACGAGAATACATCAATTGAGTCTTGTTAATTAATCTTTTTTCGTATTCATTACTATCTTGATCCAACCAGTAATACTATGCGGATTTTAATATCGGTCACCACTAGAAAACATGGAAAATGAGCAGAATTAATTAATACATACATATAGACCTTCCAAGAATTGTGAATTATTCAGTATTACTTTGTTAGTTCTTCATGGTCCCCACAACCCTAGTTGTGGATTTAGCTAGTCATGCTTTGTGTAGATGCATGAATTATGGATTGAGAAAACATAATTGAAAAGTTACACAATAGTATTAAGAACAATTAAATCCCACATCAATAAGAATAATAAGCTTAAGGATGAAATTCAAACACATTAAGACTTTCCAATATGATCTTACAATTTTCTCTTTCTAATTACTGAGTTCTCTCAGTACTAAGAAAATCTTATGAAAAATAACCTAAAAAATATATTTATAATAAGCAAAATATAAGTCCTAAAATAAATAAAAGAACTGGTCGGCATGCCATACGAAAGGGTTTATGGGCCATACTGCATTCCACGGGCAATAATCGGGGTCTGGTACACAGCTGTTGGAAATTTGGACATCAACTCTACGACACCCCTGTATGACTCGTAACGTGGTTTATGACACGTAAAGGGGGGTTCGTATGATGAAACGTTGGAAAGCCCCAATCTTTGATCCTCAGGGCACAAAACATCTTCTACGACTTGTAAAACCTTCTGCGACTCACCTATATGACTTGTAAAATAGCCCCTCACTATAATTATTCACAAAACCATCCTAGGTCTTGTTGAACGATCTACGACCCGTAAAGAGTCTCTATACCAAAAAAAATCAGCAAGTTCTGCAATTTTCTCCAATACAAGGCCAAGTTGTAATCCTACAAATATAAGCACAAAAATACATAAAAACAACTAACATCGCACTGAGAACACACAAAATTTCTAGTTTTAAGCATCAAAGGTGTTATATTTTAGCAGCACATTCAGAAGCTAATAGAGAAATCTCTACATCAGTCTTTTTGTTGAAAGGAACTTCGTCATGCTTGTAGAAGGCTCTTATGAAGATGGGAGATAGGAGTGAGCTTTCTACTTTCTTTGCCATAGTCAGGATATCTGAGTCGATGATATCACAAAAATTCAATTTTTGGTAATCCATATACATCCAACCAATGCCATTTTCGAATGTCAAAGTATCGACTTATTCTGCAATGACATTAGGTTGTTGCCTGAAGAGTCCATATTTCAGGCTCATTTTGGTCCTAGTTTGCAAAGAAATATTATCCTTGGTACGCTATTATTTCCAATCTCTAACTAATATGCACGTGTTATGAAAGGAAATGGAAATAAAGTTCACAAATGAACAATTCCCGACAAGTCCTGGAAAAACAACAAAAGTACCAAAAAGGCTATTAGAAATGGCATCACCTACATATTTGACAATCCAACAAATACTCAGAGGGACTGCCTAGTATTGGAGCAACCAAGCTTCTAGCCCCCAGTCAGGAAGATGGCCAAAAGTGAGATAACCAAGCATATCTATCTTACCACAAAATAGCTTAAGAAATCGCCTAAAGTTGCAATACTCAAAGCCCCAAAATCATGACTGGAAAGCGATGAGAGAAGAACATTGGTGAATCGCCAAAATTCATTAGAAGAGTGAAGAACCATCATCCAATATTATAGAGAAGTAAACCTTAAGGGGATGTAGAGGAATGAGATCAAGTGCACATTTGACGCATTGCTGGAGTTCTCGGCAATGCCCGATCTTTACCACCCAATATCAACTCAGTGGACCAACTCTTATACTTTTGCATGGACTATTTAATTAATTTAGAAAGGATATTGTACATAGCATTTTTTTTGGTTTTAAAGAGAGAGTAGCAGTGCATAAAATATTCTTTGCTCTAGATTACAAAGGAGTGATAGTGTTTCAAGCTTTTGGGAAGCAACACTTGAGGAGATCTATTGGTGTTAATTAATTTTTCTTAATTCAATCTTTTTATCCATCACTTCAGCTACTACTTTTGGTATTGAATTTCTAATACCTAGCATGTTGTGCTGTGTAAATAATATGGGTTTTTGATTTATCTGTTGGATCTTTGATATTTTGACTTTATGTATATTTGAGTGAATTTACATCAATTCATATGTTTAATCTATAATTAGAAGGTTGCAAACGTTGAACTTAAGTTAGATCTCTACTTATTGCTTTGACCGGAGTGATTAGGATGTGTAATGAATGTAATGGCCAAAAATCTTTTGGGGTTTCAGTTGAAGGCCATAACTATGGATTCAATGGCTAAGGCTTTATGGGCTTGTCTGAGGCTTCTTAGGCTAAGCATATCCTCGACGGTCAGCATATGTAATGTCCTGGTTAGTTATTTTTGGCCTTATCTGTTAAAATTACTATTTTATCATTTTATAAATTTCTTGAGGCCTATTTTGACCTATTTGAATGGTTAGAAGTGAAACCCTCAGTTTTAGAAGTTGAAAAGTGTGATTTTTCGTCTTTTTGAAAGCTTAAGTTGTTGAAATAGTGAGTTTTCGTGTCATTCAAACTTTTGGACGTCAGATAGGGGATTTGTCAATTTCATTACCTTCAGAATGTCCAAACTGAACTATGGGAAGTTTCAAATTTGAATTTAGACTTAGAATGAAGTTCTTAGGCCTAAAGTTGTGATTTTAGTTGTTTTTGGAACCAAAGTTTGACAGTGGTCAATATTCGAGTTCAGAAGTTCAGATTGAAATTCTGACATTTTTAGTAGTTCCAGATGGTGCGACTAACTTTAGAAATGGACTCGTCATAATTTTTGGGGTTGCAGAGGGCAATTTTATTATTTGAGTTTTAAACTAGTTTATTTGACTTGCATTGTTAAATGTGTTGTAGAGACGCCAAAACCAAATTCTGATTATTCTGTTGAGTCTGGATCACTGTTTTTGGTGTAGTTACATATTTGGTTTGTGAAATTTAGAGTTTGAATGAGTCCCGAGGGTCCATTTTGAGTTTTTGAAATTACTAGTGTGAGGTATGTGGTGGAACCCTATTTTTTACTCTGCCTTTGCAAAGCTATAGGACCTTTTCTTCTCCATGATTGCAGATAATTATTTGCATTTGTGAGTACATTTTGGTTGAGTCAGTTTTGAAGGCGTAAAATAGCCATTTTTACTCCATTTTCTATATTTCAAGCTTTGACAAGCAATTTTTGAAAATACGTTTTAGAGAATTTTGAGTTTTCCTAACATCATTTTGATTTTTCATGGTTTCTATCTTGATTTTGGCTTGAATTTCTTGATTTTGAATGTCCAAACTTGGGAATTTCGGTCCATGATCTTGCAACTTTAAATGATAATTTCTCTATCAATTGAACTCGATTTTAGTAGAATTTTCACCCAAGAACTCCATTTTTCGTGTAGAATCTGATTATGAACTCAATTTCAAATTTAGAAACTTGAAATTTTAGCCCTAATTTTGACCCTTTTCCCCTAAGCCTAACTTGTGCCAATATGGGTATCAAAATCCTTCTCTTGATGAGTAGTAACTATTGTTGGTAGTGGTTGATCAAATTGAAGGCTTGATTTAAGGATTTGAGTTGATTGAAAGCTTATCTTTTGTGTGATTTTGACATTGACATAGGTTCGGCTAACCTTTTTGGGACTGGATTTGAGTTATTGTTCTTGCCCATTTGATAATTGAGAGATGTAGATTGATAAATATGTAATTGAGTTGATGTATTGAAATGATGATAGAAAAGTGGTCTCGGTTTAGCCGAACTTTGGTATAGTTTTTATCCTATTGATGATCTGAGATCAATTATGATGAAATGATGAGGACTTGATATTGAATATGATTAAATGAGACTTGTGAGACCAATTGGTATGAGTAGGTCCGGTATCATTGTTATGTTTGTATATTTCGGAAGACATAGGTCCGATAGTATTGATATTCTTGCATACTTGTCACAAGTAAGGTCCAAGGTTATTAACTCTTTCATTAATAAGGTAATTATGATGACCTAAAATATGATGACGGCTTGGGCATTATCTATGACCCTTGATATTATTCCTTAAGTACACTTGATTATTATGAACTTCATGCATTAGTCTTCCTATTATAATGCTATTCTATGTGTGCGTGCATATTGGATTGCACTGCTGATTTACATCTATTATGCATGGGTTGTAAAATCCCTTGACTTGGGTAGGAGGGAAAAGTGAGATTCATACTTTATGTATCATGGCCACAGTCAGATGTTAAGGACTTTGCATCATATTATTCCTTGACCATGGGGAGGTGGCAAGGTTGTGGCATTCTGATATTACATTACCATGGTTAGGTTGTAAGGTTGTGACATTCTTGGAATTTGAGTTGATGAGTTATGCATTACATTTCACTTTCTGGTTATATGGCATAATGGATCCTTGAAGATATTTTACCTCATTATTATTCTATATATTTTATCATTTGATAACCTTTGTGAATGTAGGGATAGGACACTTTGTTATTACATAATTGTTCAATTTCTCTTATCGTTTTGATTGAACCTATTGGGTACATTTAGGTGTACTTACCCCAACTTTGTTACCTCCTTGCAGATCATGCATAGGCTTCAGGATAGGGTAGTTGATCATTCCATCTGATTATTATCAATACCATCTAGATATCAGTGATAAGACTCAGATTTTGAGTCGCCATGGATCTTTGAGTCAGTTGATGTGACTCCCACTTGAAGTCGAGGCAGAGCTCGTTATAGGGCTAGGGGACGAAAGATTTCTATTGGGGAAGCTCCACCTAGGGGATAAACCCGATTGACTTCTCCAAAGCCTACTATGGTGCCATATTGGCCTACTGATTCTACTCTACCTCCTTCAGCTGCAACCCCTACACGGTCATTTCAGGAGCTACTTTTGAGGTTATTAGCCAGATTAGAGGGAGCTTTTCTAGCCCTAACTACTATTGAGATACCAGTTTCTAGCACACTGGTTGGTCCTTCTAGTGCTCCAGCTAAGCTAGCTATAATTCATATTGGTCCATCTTCAGCTCCAACGGACACTCCCGTGACTGTTATTACTCCACTTCAAGTATCTAAACCAAGTTTAGGTACTGAGATTTAGAGTTTTGCTGTTGTTCTATCTATTGAACCTACTTTGTTTATGGTGTCACCATCTTCAGCTTGCCCAACCATGTCTATAGTAGAGCAGAAAAGTTTTGAGAGGTTTGAGCAATTAGCTTCACCTCAGTTAGATGGCACTCCATGCGATAAATCCAATGATTTTCTATAAGAGTACAAGGACCGATTATGTAATCTAACTATTCTTGACTCGCATGGGGTTGCTTACACGTCATATCAGTTCACCACCATTGCCAAGGAATGGTGGAGGTCAGCTGGTAGCTCATTGACTGGTTAGATCTCCAACTATGACTTGGGGACAGTTCACTGTGACAATTTCGGAGAGATTCATGCCCTACAATCTCCGAGATAGCTGCCAAAATGAGTTTGATATGATATAGTAGGGATACATATTTGTTTTTGACAATAAGTCTAGATTTCATGTCTTGTCTAGCATTTCTACTGAGTATGAGAGGATTTGACGGTTTGCCAAGGGCTTGGCAGGGTATCTTCAGGAGGCTACAGGTTTATTTGTGTTAGCTTAAGGTACTTTCAAGAGTGTTGTGGATTAGGCTCGTATGATAGAGCATATCAAGAAGGATAGACAGGGTGGCAGGAAGAGGTTTCACTCAACATGGGTAGTTTTATGGACACCTACCTCGAGATTGATAGATTCAAAGGTCGAATCATCAGGGTCGAGCAGTTCAACCAGTACTTCAAGCATCTCATAGTGTTGATAAATCTAGATCTACTCAGGTGGGTAGTGTACCCAGGTGTGGTTGTTCTTCAACATAGTCATCTAAGGGGCGAGACTGCAAGGCTTGTTATGTTTGTGATGAGGTTTGGCTCATTGCCAATTATTGTCCACATTGGGTATTTCCTACTTAGCCTTCAAGAACTGATGCAGTAGCCAAAGACACCTCTTAGGGCATGAGGGGTGATGCTAGAATAGGTTGTGGTACAAGGAGAGATAGTGCCCGTGGGGACCCATAGGCTAGTGGTTGTCATAGAGTATGCTATGCTATATCTGATGGGGCCGAGGTAGAGGCTTCTGATGTAGTTATCACAGCTATGGTTCCAGTGTGCCATCGTTCAACTTCAATTTTATTTGATCTAGGCTCTACTTATTTATATGTGTAGGACTATTTTGCTGATGATATTGATATTATTTGTGAGCTGCTTGCCAAGCCTATATATGTATCCACCCCAGTAGGTGAATCTTTAGTGGTGAATTGGGTGTATTGGGGTTGTGTTAGGACCTTTAAGGGGAGAGATATTGCATCTGATCTAATATTATTTGATATGGTTGATTTCAATGTGATGTTGGGTATGGACTGGTTGTCACTTTATCACGCCATTCTTAACTATCATATGAATACCATGACCCTATCTTGCCCCAATTTGCCTTAGTTGACGTGGACTGGAGCACCTACTTCATATCCTAGGGGTGTTATTTTTATATGCAAGCTTGTCAACTGAGGGGGAAGGGGTGTTTTTGCATATTTATCTCATGGTCGGGCTGTTTTTCAAGAGTCCCCATCATTGGAGACTGCCATGGTTGCTAGAGAGTTTATGGACTTATTTCTGTTGGAGACTACCAGGGTTGCTAGAGAGCTTATGAACATATTTCTGACTAATTTGCCTGGTGTTCCTCCGGATCATGATATTGACTTTGCAATTGCTGTAGAGCTAGTGACTAAGCCTATGTCTATTGCACCTTATCGGATGACTCGGACTAAGATGAAGGACTTGAAGAAACAATTGGAAGATTTGTTGAAAAAAGGCAATATTCATCCGAGTGTGTATCCTTGGGGTTCTCCTATATTAATTGTAAAGAAGAAAGATGGCATTATGTATATGTGTATTGACTATTGTCAGCTTAACAGAGTCATCCTCAATAATAAATATCCTTTTCCTCGAAATCATGATCTTTTTTACCAGTTCTAGGGCATGTCGATATCTCCAAGATTAACTTGAGGTCTGATTATCATCAGTTGAAAGTTCATGAGCTTGATATCCCCAAGACAACCTTCAGGACTTGTTATGGGAAATATGACTTCGCGGTCATGTTATTTGGCTAGACTAATTCCCCAATTGTTTTTATAGAGTTGATAAACCGAGTGTTCAAGACTATTTAAACATCTTTGTGATTGCGTTCATAGATAATATCTTGGTTTATTTTAAGAGTGAGGCAGATCATGTTCAGCACTTGAGGACTGCAGAGATTAAGGGAAGAGAAATTGTATGTTAAGTTCACAAAGTATGAGTTTCGGCTTGCTCTGTTGCATTTCTTGGCTATATTAAGTCAAAAGAGGGTATTGTGGTTGATTGGCCAAGGTATCATTTGTTCGTGAGTGGGCTAGGCCTGCATTCGTGACTGAGTTTCAAAGTTTCCTTGGACAAGTTGGGTATTATCGGTATTTTGTTCTGGGTTTTTCATCTATAGCAGCACCATTAACTAGATTGACTCAAAAGGCCATGGCATTTTAGTGGTCAGATTATCATGAGGAGCTTCCAGAAGCTCAAGGATTCGTTAACTTCAGCACCTATGCTCTCTTTACCCGAGGAGGGAGTTCTATTTGTGGTATATTATAATGCTTCCTGTGCAGGTTTGGGTGGTTTATTGATGCAGAGGGGAAAGTATCCTATGCTTCTAGACAGTTGAAAGTGCATGAGAAAAACTACCTTACCGATGACTTGAAATTGGTTGTGGTTGTGTTTGGGTTGATGTTGTGGTGATATTATCAATATGGTGTGCATTATGAGATCTTTGCGGATCAACAAAGTCTCAAATACATCTTCTCTCACCCTAATCTGAACATGAGATAGTGTAAGTTGTTGGAGTTGCTTTAGCACTACGATATATCCATTCTACATCACTCTAGGAAGGCCAATGTAGTGCAAGATGCTTTGAGCTGGAAGGCTATCAGTATAGGCAGTTTGGCATTCTTAAGGGCTGAGGATATGCCCTTAGCTTTATCAGTGACTTGCTAGACAGATGGTTCACTTGGATATTTCTCCTCCTCAAAGGGTTTTGGCCTTTGTTGAGGCTAGATCTTCCTTGTTTTATCAGGTATGTGCTCACCAGTTCAGGGATCCCAGATTATGCATGATTCGTGACCAAAGTGTTGAGAGGTGAAGCCAAGATGGCTATTAGTGATTCTAGTGGTGTTATAAGGGTTAATGGTAGATTTTGTGGGCCTAAGGTTAGGGATTGGGTGAGATTGATATTAGAGAAAGCCTATTATGCTAGATATTCCATACATCCTGGTGTGGCGAACATGTATCATGATCATAAACAACATTGTTGGTGGTTTGGTATGAGAAGATACATAGTTAAATTTGTGGCCAAGTGTTTGAATTGCCAAACTGGTGAAGTATAAACATCAAAACACTGGTGGATCGATGCAAAGGATGCTCATTCCCAAGTGGAAGAGGGAGAGAGTGACAATGGACTTTCTTACCGGTTTACCCATGGCCTTGGGCAAGTTTGATTCAGTTTGGATGGTTATTGATTGATTGACCAAGTCAGTACACTTCTTATGATGAAGACTAGCTATAGTGTGGTGCAATTGGCTAGGTTATATATGCGGGACATTGTCATATTAAAGGGCATGTTAGTGTTGATAGCATCAGATAGAGGGTTTGTGTTTACTTCTCACTTTTGGTGGCCTCTACAGCGTGGTTTGGGTACTAGAGTTGATTTGAGTTCAGCTTTATACCCTCAGATCGATGATCAGTCAGAGTGCACCATTCAAGTATTAGAGGATATGCTTAGGGCCTGTTTTATTGATTTTGGGGCCCGATGGGACCAGAACATACCATTGGAAGAGTTTGCATATAACAATAGTTACCATTCGAGCATCCAGATAGCACCGTTTAAGGTCTTATATTGCCAGAGGTGTAGATTACTAATCATATGGTTTGATTCAGGTTCAACATGGTATTGGTTGCATATTTGCTCTAGGATGTCGTGGAACGAGTCTGACTTATTTAGAGTAGACTTCTGACAGCCCAAAGTCTCTAGAAGAGTTATGCTGATAGGAGGGTTAGCCCTCTTGAGTTCTCTGTTTTAGAAAACATTTGGCTAAAAGGCTCACCCATGAAGGGTGTGATGAGATTTGCTAAGAGGGGCAAACTTATTACAAGATTTATAGTCCCATTTTTGATTTGGAGGAGAATTGGTGAGGTAGCCCATAAGTTAGCTTTACCACTTAGATTATCTTTTCTTCATCCTATTTTTCATATTTCTATGCTCCACCGGTACATTCTAGATGAGTCCCATGTTATTTCTTATGACTCTGTTGAGTTGGCCAGATATGCCATCCTTTTTGAGGCTCAGGTACTCTTCTTTTCCTTATGTTCGAAGATGAACATTCATTTCAGTAGTGAACAATTTAATGACCTGGTTGGTTATTTTTGTCCTTATCTATGAAAATTATTGGTTTACCCTTTCGTATGTTGCTTTGAGTCTACTTTGAACTCTTTGAATAGTTGGAACTAAAATCTTGAGTTTTAAAAGTTGAAAATATGAGTTTTCCGATGCTAGAATGACAGCTATTGTTATAGGCAAACACAATCAATGGCAGATGATCATCCTAACTACTCATGAACTCCAAAATACCAGACATAAGTAGATCCTGAAATGTTTGGATAGTTCCTTCGGCTTGGCCATCTGTTTGAGGGTGAAAGGCCGTACTAAGTTTAACTGTTGTACCAGTACTCCTTTGAAAGTACCTCCAAAAGTGTGAAGTAAATTGATCACCACGATCTGATATAATAGACAAAGGCATCCCACATAATCTCACCAAGTCATCAATGTATAACATAGCATAATCTTCAGTCCCATATGTGACCTTAACGGGTAGAAAGTAAGCCGATTTCATCATCCTATCAACCGCAATCCAAATGGAATCAAAACCCTTTCTAGTCTTGGGCAACCTAACCTTAAAATCCATATTAATCACCTCCCACTTCCAAGTAGGAATCCTAATGACTTCGGTTAGGCCACCTGGCCTTTGATGTTCAGCCTTGACTTGTTGACAACTATGGCAGTTGAAAACAAATTTGGCAATGTCCCTCTTCATGCCTCCCCACCAATACACATCCCTCAAATCTCTATACATTTTGGTTGAAATGGGGTGGATAGATTAAGAAGAATTATGGGCCCCATCAATGATTTTCACCCTCAAGCCATCAAAACAAGGCATACACAACCTACCTTGTTACCTAAGGGCACCATCTCTCCCTTGGAAGAAAACTTCCACCTAGCCTTCTTTCACCAAGGCCTTCAATTCTAACAAGGAGGGATCAAAATCTTGCTTTGCTAACACTTCTTCAACCAAAGAGGACATAGAACCATCCACAACAACAACATCACCATTACCAACCTCTTCCAACCTAACCCCAAATCTAGCCAACTGATGCACCTCCCTAGCCATCTCCTTATCACCACCATCAACATCATCTAGGCTACCCATAGACACCCTACTCAAAGCATCCACCACCATATTAGCCTTACCAAGATTATAACACACACCTATATCACAATCCTTACAAAGTTCTAACCATCTCCTTGTCTCAAGCTAAGATACCTTTAGGTGAACACATATTGGAGACTCTAGTGAATGGTAAACACATCATCATGCACCCCATACAACCAATGACGTCAAATTCTCGAAGCAAAACTATGGCAGCCAACTCAAGTTCATAGATAGGATATTCCTTCTCATACATCTCAAATTATCTAAAAGCATAGGCTTCCACCTAAACCTCTTGCATCAACACACAACCCAAACCAATCTGAGAGACATCATAATACATAACAAACCCTTCTAACTCATCCGGTAAGGACAAGATAGGAGCGGAAGCAAGCTTATTCTTCAAAGCATGGAAACTCTTTATACACTCACCAGTCACACAATGTAGCCTTTTTTCGGCCAACCTAGTGATGGGAGAAACAATTTAGGAGAACTCATTCACAAACCTCCAGTAGTAGCCCGCTAAGCCCCATAAGCTCCTAATGTCCAATGGGGGTCAATGGTCTAGGCCGGTTTCTAATCATATAAGTCCACTTAGGATCCACCTTAATAGAATCCTCTCACACCACATGACCTACGGTTGTAACCTCCTTTGACCATATTCTACACTTTGTATACATAGAATACAACTCATCTTACACCAAGATTTGCAACGCTACTCCCGAATGGTTCACAAGTTCTACATAAATCAATACTTCATCTCAAGAGGCTACATAAACATAACAAGGTAGGGACTAAAGACAGCATTCGTGAGACACATAGACATAACCCGAGCATAAGCCAAACGAAAAGGGCACTACCACAAATTCAAAGTAACGGGAAAGATTTCACTAACTCATTGATCATCAGAATCATCTCAATAGTAATGACTTAGGTTCAACACCCCTAACTCTTACAAGATGATAAATGAAATGCTTAGAGATCAATTTTATCTTAAGACAACAATCGTACTTAACCCTTTGCAACCACATCACAAAGCCTCTACTCAAGGATGGACTCAATAGGGAATCGGAATTTAACTCTGTGGGCCCTACATTTAATGGGGGCATAATATTCATGCAACTAATCTACCCCAAGTATATCATTAAAGTCCACCATAACAAATCAAACAATTCACAAGGCAAGACGAAATGAAATAAGAACATGGGAAAACACCTATAAACTTTTAAACAGCAATAGGCTTACCAATGATATAGCCACCAAAGTAAGTTCGGGACACACATGAAACGCACTACAAACCGAAAGAATGATGAAAGAGATATTGGCACCTGGGTCCATTAATGTATGCACATCAAAATCAAAGGAAATTTCAACATACTGGTAGCAATATCGTGAACCTCAACCCCTCCTTGAACCCCTTGATCAACATGACCACCTTGACTTAAAGTTCGACCACCCTTTCACTTCCTTCGAGCATACAGACAATCTACTAGCTTGTGACCTACTCTTCTACATCCATAACAAGCATTGGTCTTCCTCAAGAATGGGCCACCATGGTACTTTCCACACCTTTGACACTTGAGATTATTCATCCCACCATCACCCCTTTTACTCTTATTGTGCTTATAAGGATAATCCTTCCTCTTATGGCCCACTTCGCCACAATCAAAACAAGCATTGGTGCTTTTGAAACATGGGCCCCTATGAACCTTACCACATGTTGGACACATAGCATCACCTTTATCCTTGAGACTTTGGAACTTTCCTTTAATACGGTTCCTCTTGGCCTCACTACCTCTCCCTTCACCAATTTCAATCTCGGGGACACTCACTTCTTGATCGAGGTGAGTTGTAAATTTTTTTCTACTTTGGCCACTTTCCATAGAGCATTATGAATCTCTTCACTAATTACATCAACATCTTCAGTAGCTCGAGACACATCCTGAAATGTAATTGATAAGGATTAGTAATAAACCTTAGGTGACCTAACTCTATCACATGTCATAGCTCATGAAGAAGTGAAACATTTCCTAGAACATCTCATAGCCTCCCATTCATAGTCGTTGTGCACTTCACAACCATGAATAGGACTCTAATTAATGCAGTGTGTTGGATGCCGAGGACCTAATAACCAAGTGCTTCGATACAAAGTTTGTCAAGACCCAAGCCTAGGGCCTAGATGTGTCACGACGCATGGGGGAACCCAAAGGAACCCCAAGAAAGCCTATTAACATATCATTACACATCCTTGGTTTTGGAAGCAATAAAATCCAACAAGAAGTGGTAAATATGGCTTAAAGGGGCAAAGGGACAACCTTCATAACATCAACATAAAGAGTTAAAAGAGAGTCAAAGATCATATCATAAATAAATGACATGTTCTACAACACCTTTACCACATAGACAAGAGCAGCAGCCAAGAGAAGCAACTGGGTTCACCCTTATTGTTAATACATAAGTAAAAGAAAGATGATCTTGGAACATATTATGAAATCATAAAGATCGTCCCTGGAATGGAGGACTCACCAAGAAACTTGAGAGACAATCATACTACCCACGTGGAGGAGGAGAATGATCAAATGGTGCTCAGGGTCCTACATGGTGACATCATGTAGGCACAGAGTATGCGTTAGTATATTTGAATGTACTATTATGTAGGATGCAATGCAACAAGAGATAGGCATCATAGTCAAAATGTATAAAGATAAGCAATAGATAGCGTACTAACAATATGACATGTATGATCAATGATTAAGTAAAACATGCTAACATAGAACATATTATATGTGTAAGAAAGTATCACTATACTATTGGTGGATCGTCGCACCCTACCACTCTTAGTGATTGAGGTACAAACCTTGTCAATTGGTTAGTGGATCGTTGCACCCTACCACCCATGGTGATCGGAATACAAAACCTCGGATGTTACAATTAAGCTACAAGTACCTTGACAAGGTTGATGGATCATCGCACGCTATACCCATGGTGACCGAAGTACAAACGCCCCGATGTGGTTATCAAAGTACAAACCCTTGACAAGGTTGTCCAGTGTGCAACCTCGTAGTAGGGCGTGGTCACATTCCAACACTATATAGTAGAATATCATATACATACATTGATTGTATCATCATAGATTCATCCAACTCTAACCGGACATTTTATCAAACACTTGGATGGTGTGTAGTGCTATTGTAAAACCATGCAATTTAGGGATGAAATCACACTAGGAAATCTAATGTAAAACCGTCAATAAATACTTGGTAACCTCCTAAATCAATATACATTAAAAACCTTCATCTAATCACACAATAGATCCTAGATTCATAACTCAAAACAGGCTAAAACAATCACAATTTCATAAACTCCACATAGTGTGCAGTGAATTTCATAATAAGTAAGACCTATGAGTAAATCAACTTTAAATCATGTAAATATAAGTAAAAGGGAGCTTGGACATCATGGGGAAAGAAATCAATGAGATAAACCCAAATAGCTTAGCTTTAGAGAATATCTTAATGAAGATCTGTGATGGAGACTTGAAGCCTGAATGAGAAACTTGATATCCAAATGAGTTTTGAGACTTGAATGTAAGAGAGAAATATTTGCAAAGTGTTTGAATGAGTATTGGGGAATGTTTTAGGTGATATAAGGGTGAAATATGACTATGTGTAGGTATTTACACGTCAGGGAATACTTAGGCCTGAAAGTAAAGAGTCTTGGACCGAATTGAAAATTGGCAGCCAAATAACACAGTAGTATGCCCTTGGAGCGTCGCGCCTTAAGCACTAACTGTTCTCTTGAATTCGACATTTTGGAAATTTACATTTTCATAAGACGGTTCTTAAATTTGGGTTAGACCCATTTTCCACTCATTTTGTCCGCCAGATCAAGAATATGAAGTCGGATTTGATATCATGCACAAATTTTGAGATAAATTGGAATTAATGTTCTAGGCACTTTCGTGGCACCTTTTTGGGATCTTTTTGGAGTTGTTTCATTGTGGTTGACACACCCAATAACCATGTTGAGGGGTGGATACCTTGCTCACCTTGTTCAGTGGTGACATGCCCAATCACCATGTTGAGGGGTACGTATCTTGATCACCTTATAGGGGGCGACATGCCCAATCACCTTACTGAGGGGTGGATACCTCAAACACCATCCAAGGGGGTGACATGCCTTGGATTCCAATTAGTAGCTCGCTTGGTCTATGTTGATTATGGTCTCTTGCCACATACGTATTATGTTCTATACCAGTTATACGATTTACAAGCATGTTTTACTTCAAGCATTGATAATGTATGCCGTATTGATTTTATACTTATCCATTGCTTATGATTATACATTTTGACTATATTGGCCTATATCTTGTTGTATTGCATCCCACTTACTTAGTACATTCACAAGTACTAACACATACTTTATAGCTACATGATATTACCATGCAGGAAATGGAGCACCTCTTGATCCTCCTCCACGTGGCTAGTTTAGTACATTAGAGATAAGCTTTGGTGAGTCCTCAAGTACGAGGACACTATCTTTACTACTCTTGCTATGTTGAGACTTCTTCATTTTGAACACTTGTTATTATGAGGGTGAGCCCGAAGAGTGTCTTGGCCCCTACTCCAATCTATGTTAGACAATGACAAGTACACGTTTTTCGTTAATTTTTTGTTTCGTTCTAAGGGCATTGGGGTTATGACCCCATGCCTACTTATGCGTGGAAACACCTATATTTAGCCATTTTTCAACTCTATATCACTGAATACCCTCTCAAAAATCTCTCCAAGACTTAACAAAATATCTCATTTAAATTTCAAGGATTTCAAGCCTAACTTTGGAACTCAAGGATTCTCTTCAAGCTCAAAGTTCTCTTCAAGCTTAACTCAAGAAAACCTAAGTTTGAGGTATGTGGGTTTCATCCATTGGGTCCTTTCACCGATGGAGCCCAATCTACCATTCTATGAAAAGTACATGTTTTCAAGTTGTAACATCTATGGATATCTCTTATTATGGATTTTGATTATAAATTATGTTGGGGTTTTATGAAATGTCGATTGATTATGCATGTCTATTTATTTCAAGCTTATACTATGAATTAGTTTTGTCTATTGAGACTACGCATGTTTTGAGCTATGAAACTATGATCTATTATGACAAGTCATGATGGATTTCAAGGTATCTTACATGAGGGCTTTACAATATGTTGGTAGGTTGATTAACATTGAGTTTTCTCATATTATTTCAGTCTTGAATTGTATGATTTTGAACTAGCATTATACACTTACCAAGTGTTTGATAAAATGTCCAGACAAGAATTCTCAAGTTATTGATGATTTATAACATGGTTTACAAGTCAAGTCACTTTATGATGGTCAAGGGCTAGCATGTATGCATTGAATTCATGAAAAGTATCTATAGTGTTGCAAGTAGACCACACCTTGTTGGGGGGTGACATGCCCAATCACCTTGTTGAGGGGGTGACATGCCCTATCACCTTGATGAGGGGATGACATGCCTCAATTACCTTGTTGGGTGGCTCGACCCAAGAGTAGGGCCTAGACGTGGCACGACGCACGGAGAAACCCGAAGGAACCCCAACCAAGCCTCTTAACGTGTCATTACACATCCTTGGTCGTGGAAGTAATAAAACACAACAAAAAGTTGTAAATAGGGATAAACCGAGCTATTGGTCAACCTTCGTAACATCAACATAAAGAGTCAAAAGAGAGTCAAAGCTCATATAGTAAATACATAACATGTCCAACAACACCTCTACTACATAGATAAGAACGGGGGCCAAGACAAGCAATTGGGCTCACCCCATAGTCAATACATAAGTAAAACAAAGATAGTCTTAGAACATAGTATGAAATCATAAAGATCATTCCCGGAATGGAGGAATCACTAACAAGCATGACAGACAATCATACTAGCCACGTGGAGGAGAAAAATGATCAAACGGTGCTCTGGTTCTTACATGGTGACATCACGTGGGCATAGAGTATGTGTTAGTACGTAATGTATTAAGTTTATAGGATGCAATGCAAGAAGAGATAGACATCATAGTCAAAATGCATAGAGATAAGCAATAGA
>JAABOM020035228.1:0-17018 GCA_011800125.2 Solanum clarkiae
ATAAAATAAAAACTAACTATAATGCAAGGAAACACTCAATTTTGGGAACAACTCGGGAATTATGTTCCCCATGGTTCGTCGACTCGATTACCCTAGATAACATAACTACAATTAATGATTTGCATGCAGGATGGTAACTTAGGTTCTTCCAGCCCTTTTGTGAAGGTGAAGGTTGAATTTCACCATGGCTTGGTTGGCTACCATGGCATGCCAACTAACTGTTACCAATATTCCCAGTCAACCTCCCCTTGGTCAGGTTTGGTTGATTAGATGAGAACACATCAATCGAATTTTGTCATCCATTTCACTTTTCCTATTCGTCACTACCTTGGTCGGGATCGTGATAGTAGGTGGGGTTTGGTGTTGGCCACCACCAAACAATGATAAAAATGAAGGGAAATAGATAATACATGCAAAACCCCAATCGTAGAAATGCAAGAAACCTAGGTTGTTTGAAGTCAACTACCCATGTTTCCCACAACCCCAAGTTATGGGTGCTTAGCTACTCATGGCTAAAGCAAAACACAAAAAAAAAAATGCACATGATAGACATAGTTGAGAGTTTTACTAATAACAATGAAGAGAATGGGCACCATAAGTGGCAAAACCACAAGCTTGATTGATCAATAATGAGTACAAGGTAAGATTTGCAATCTCCAAAAATGGGTTTTCCAATAGAGAACAATAAACTACCCTAAAAACTAAGAGAAGATTCAACATGTAATGGTAGATTGTCTACTAGTCCAACTCTTCTCAAAAACCTAACTTAAACTATATATAGTATTTACAAAATAACCCTAAAATTTACACAAAAAATATAGTTGACAGGTGACAAGTCTCGTAGTTACGACTCGTAGGATGACCTCCTAGTCGTAGTCGAGGTCTCGTATCAGGTCCTTGACATCTTGGGCTGAACTGGTATGACTCATAAGTACTAGGCGCTGCTTGAGCTACTACTCGTATATTTGTCTCGTAGTCTTGGTCTTTGTCTCGTAGTCTTGGTCTTCAGTTTTTTGGTCCAACATTTTGGCTCTCTGATTTTTGCTATGAATCTACCTATACGAGTTGTAGTGTGTCGTATGACTCATAGGATGTCCTTGTAGGAGTGACCTTCACTAGGCATATTTCTGATTTTTGGTCTCTAATTCATGCTACGACACCACCATACGACTCATAGCTTAACCTACGACTCATAGGTTGGCTCGTAAGGCCTATACTTCAACAAGATCTGCAACTTTTCTTCGAAATCATACCAACCTAACTTTTCTGCAAGATCAACACAAAAACACATCAAAACATTAAAAAGTCGCTTTAAGAACTCACAAAATCCCTTGTTTCAAGCACCAAATGTGCTATATTTCGACAGAACATCAACACCCTTAACTTAGAATTATTGCTTGTCCTCAAGCGACGACTCCATCCACACAGACAAATAGAAATATATAGTAGCTATACTAATGGCATAAACATCATCTCCTTTGATTGGGGTACCCAACTACTATTTCAAAACAGGATTGCAAAGTTATTAAGCAAACAAGAACATAAATGAGAGACCTGTCAATCCAACTATGACAAGCTAAGGAGTATCAACCATCCATAGTCGTTGGAATAGTCATATGCTACTCAAGTAGTTCAAATGCCCTCATTGGAAAGAAGTCCCTCATACTAACTCAAAAGCATTTAGAATTCAGGGACTGAGGAAACATTATCACTCTCGCAAATGAAATTCGATGCATACTGACTAATAGAATAGACTTGCCTCTATACTCATATTTTGGCTTGGTGATAAAGTGGAGTTAGATAACTTTACAACTTATAGACTTGTAACATAGGTTCAGGGTGCTTTGGTATGGTATTTTGAGCAAGCAGTGACTGAAAGCTATCCTTGAACCATGTTTACCAACACTTTTTGATTTCATGATCTAACTCATTTTTAATCACTCCACCTTTATTCTCCTGTTTGAACTTTTCTCGAGTGCTTTCTTTATCCTTTTTAATTGTACCTCGATTTCAGGCTCATTTTTGCTATTTTTTCTCAACTCAAGGCACTTTTCTTTTCTTTTTCTTTACTTGATTCTTGCCTTTTCATTTCTCTCTTGATTTCCCACTAACCACCTCATTAATATTACTTTTCCATAATAAGGTCCACCCTCAACTTAGTCTTTTAGCCTCAGGTGAAGTACACAATATCTATGCCCCAAACCAGGGCCACTAACTGCAGCCACCCTTAACTTAGACCTTTGGCCTCAATCAAGGTTCACATGTTCAAGGATAGACTAGGGCTAATATCAAGGCATTCATAAAACAAGGTTAAGCTAACAAGTATCAAGAAAGAATGAGTACATGATAAACTCAAAAGCTTGGAACAAGGGATTCACTCACTCATCTGGTGGGTCATTTAGGCTAAAAGTGGTCTCACTCAAGGAACAAAGGCCTAAGATCCTTTCCATATCCACCACATGAACCAAACCAACTTTAGAGTAACAAGGAAAGCTCTGGGTCCATACAAGATGCATGAATGCGGCAAATAAGCTCACAACGCACATGGCAAATGCATCCACAATCAAGTATAGACTCATAGGTCATACTTTCAGCCTCAGCTTACCTTCACAATATCAAAAGAAGAAATAATGGCAGATATTCAAAAATGTATGAATTCATCAATAATCACAACCTTATAGATTTTGAGGGTACCCAATTTTTCATCAAAACATTGAAAATAAGTCTAAAAATTATGTACATGCCAATAGATACCACTACTATGAATTTACCTATTATCTACACTACCTAAACATGCCGGTTCAATAGAAGAGTAACTATCCACAAGGAAAAAAACATGATAAGAAAACTTTGGGATCAAAAATAGGGGAAGTTATAGACTTGAGGCAACTCAGACTTCACCTTAATCCATAACTTTCACCAACCCACCAAAAGATGATACTTTGTCCTCAACGTAAAAACAAGAACAAAACAACAGAAGTAAAAATAACATAGAAGTATATACATATATCCATTAAAAACCTAAAATAAACATTCAAAGTAGAAGTGAAAATAGCATCCAACAGAAACATATTTAAACACAATTAAAAACCAACATAATAAAAAGAGATTGTCTGAAAAGAAAACAAAGTATCCAACATGACAAAATGAGCACTGGGGTCAAAGGAAATCAAACATCATGGTGCATCAAGCATCTGTCTCTGACTGGTCTGTGGAGTCCTGGGGCTATCTGTCCTCCTCAGCTGTAGTGCCGAAAGTACCCTCTCTCCAGTGGGGTGTGCTGTTCTCTTTCTCTCTTAATAACTGCCAACAAAAGCAATTCCTGCACTACCTTCTCGGGTATGGGATCCTCCTCCTGTCTTGGTTTCTTCCCTCTTCTCTTTGCCTCCCGACAATTTTCGGACCTTCTCCTTTACCCACAACTTCACCACTAAGACCCTTCTCCTTAACTTCATCCACAATCACCGGTAGGGGGAATCTATTGTGCTTTTGCCACTTCGAGTCATGACTGTCATGCAATGCCCTTTATTCTTTGAGATTTGAACCGTATTGCTTGGTAGGGTGTCCTCTTGGCGCTAATTCAATTGTGAAGAAACTTGTCCAAATTGTTGCTCAATTTGCTTGATTGTCACCGAGTGAGACTCTACCTTTTGATTAATACTTGAGATATCTGCATTCATTCCCTTTAAAGTCTGATATTAGTGGTCGGATCGTTTCAACAATTTTTTTAACATATCTTCAATCCTTGAATTGCTTGATCCAACATCACGATTGTGTGGTGGCACATAAGGGCTATTACTATAGCCGTCTCTTTTCCCTCATTCTGCATTTGGCATACTCCCCCTCTCATAGTATCCACCTCGACTATCTCTATACATCCCATCACGGGTGAAGTTTTGACCTTGATTCCCGGAACCTTGCCTCCAATAATACAAATTAGACCCTTGGGGATTGTTCCGAAAACCCATCGCTTGGTTGCTCGTAAAACAAACACTCTCATCAAAGAAAGTATCATCATAGATGGGAGGCTTCGAAGGTTAGTGAGTGACCGCGTGGAATCTTGCTTGGTTTTGCTTTAAGACCAAGTCCATACTTGTGCGAAGTTGAGCAAGTTGCTCCATGATCTCTTCATTTTTACCTTTGCTTGCTCATTATTTGTGTTAACCGCAGAAGAAGATTTCACCGCACCTCACTCTCGTTGTCCCCATGCTTGATTTATTTTGACCACTTGCTCTATTCTTGCGGCTATCAATGTAAAAGATTAGTCTAGGAACATGCCTCCCATAATTGTATCAGCACAAGCTTGACTATTTTCATCAAGTGCCCGATAGAAAATTTCAACCAAGGTATCGTCAACAATCTTGTGATCAGGGACCATCCTCAAGCATTTAATAAACCTCTCCCATATTGTGCTAATAGAATCACCCAACAATTGCTCAAAGTTGTTGATTTGGTCCTTGACCTACAACTTCTTGGACCTTGGGAAATATCTTTCGAGGAATACTCTCTGAAGTTCAGCCCAACTTGTGATAGTACCAGGAGGAAGCTTGGACAACCATAGAGCTACATTGCCAGTCAATAATAGTGGAAACACTCTCAAATCCACAATATCAAAAGAAAGGTTTTGTGTCCTTATGACACTCTTGCAAACAAACACCACATTTTTGAAGATGATGGTGGGGATCTTCCGAAGGTAGACCTATGAATAGTCCTTAGTTTTGGAGCATTTGGGGCAATCCACTCGATACCGTGAACTTAGCATCTATCGGTAAAGGAGGCAGTACTATAGCACCAGTAACATCCATAACCATAGGGTTCAATGGCTATTGATTCCACCTATAAACGTTTTCATTGAAGTCCCTAAGCTGTGGCCTATTACCCCTTTGTGGAGGATGCTCCTCTCTATCCATATCCTCATTTGTATTCATATCCTTCTCAACCTCAGTATCCTCATTCATTTGAGCCATTCTTCTTGGTAGTCGATGGACTCAAAATTTATGGAGCTAAGGGATTGACTTGGCTCCTTATGCTAGGCATACAACCTAGTATACCCTACAAATATAATCAAACAGCAAAAATAAAAATAAAAGTAATGTACAAGAGACTCTAGAAATCAACACTAGAACCAGCTAAGAGTTAAATCAACTCAAAACCTAGCCATATTCCCCGACAATGGCAACACAATTTCTGATGATATTCACTCTCTAATAAGAAAACAGTCATTGTTAGCAATTAACCTAACCGAGGTTAGAGTCGAATCCACAGGGAATATAGGGTTTATTTACAAGACTTCACTATTAATCATTTCTAGTATTTATGACTACAATCTCTAAATGGGGGGGGGGGGTTATGATTCAAAAGCAAAATAAAATAAACACTAACTATAATGTAAGAAAACACTCAATTTTGGGGACAACTCGGGAATTGTGTTTCCCATGGTTCATCGACTCGATTACCCTAGATAATATAACTACAATTAGTGATTTGTATGCAGGACGGTAACTTAGGTTCTTTCAGCCCTCTTGTGAAGGTGAAGGTCAAATTTCACCATGGCGCTTGGTCGGCCACCATGGCATGCCAACTAACCGTTACCAATGTCCCATTCAACCTCCCCTTGGTCAGGTTTGGTTGATTAGACGAGAACACATCAATTGAATTCTGTCATCTACTTCCCTTTTCCTATTCGTCACTATCTTGGTCGGGATCGTGATAATAGGTGGGATTTGGTATTGAATACCATCAAACAATGATAAACATGATAGGAAATAGATAATACATGCAAAACCCTAACCATGAAATGCAAGATACCTAGGTTATTTCAAGCCAACTACCCATGGTTCCCACAATCCCATGTTATGGGTGCTTAGCTACTCATGGCTATAGCAAAACACACAAAAATGCACATGATAGATATAGTTGAGAGTTTTACCAATAATAATGAAGAGAATGGGCACCACAAGTTGCAAATCCACAAGCTTGATTGATCAACAATGAGTACAAGGTAAGATTTGCAATCACTGAAATGGGTTTTCTAATAGAGAATAATGAACTACCCTAAAATCTAAGAGAAGATTCAAAATGTAATGGTAGATTATCTACTGGTCAAACTCTTCTCAAAAATCTAAGTTAAACTATCTATAGTATTTACAAAATAGCCCTAAACTTTACACAGAAAAGAGAGTTGGCAGCTGACAAGTCTCAGAGTTACGACTCGTAGAATGACCTATGAGTCATAGTCGGGGTCCCGTATCAGGTCCTTGGCATCTTGGACTAAACTTGTACGACTCATAGGTACGAGTCATTGCTTGAGCTATGACTCATATTTTTTCTCGTAGTCTTGGTCTTTAGTTTTTTTTGGTCCAACATTTTGGCTCTCTGATTCTTGCCACGAATCCACCTATATGAGTCGTAGTGTGTCATATGACTCATAGGATTTCCTCGTAGGAGTGACCTTCACTTGGCAGATTTCTGATTTTTGGTCTCTGATTCCTACTACTACACTATCCTACGACTTGTTACTTGAGGTACGACTCATAGGTTAGCTCGTAGGGCCTATACTTCAGCAAAATCTGCAACTTTTCTTCAAACCCATGCCAACTTAACTTTTCTACAAGATCAACACAAAAACACATCAAAACACTAAAAAGTCGCTCTAGGAACTCACACAATCTCTTGTTTCAGGTACCTAATGTGTTGTATTTCGACAACACATCAAAAGGCAGAGTTAATTGCCTTCCAATTGAAAAGGGTTGCTCAAATATGACACACTCAATAGAAGAATGAGAGGAGTGAAGATTTGGGTCCCATTTCTTGGGGAGAGTTCAATGATGCCTTTCTAGATTGTTTCTTTCCCTAAGAGTTGAGGGAACCTAAGATGTAAGAATTTATCAACCTTAAGCAAGGGAATATAAGTGTGAGGGAGTATTCCCTAAAGTTCACCCAACTATCCAAGTATGCCTTATCATAGCCTGCCAATCCCCAAGCAAGAATGAGCAAATTTATGTTGGGATTATTTCACTTTATTGTCCAAGAGTATCAAACCTCTATGCTAGTAAAGAAGATGGATATTTCAAGGCTCATGTCTTATGTGTGAAAGATCGAAGATGAGAAGATAAGGAGGAAAATAAGAGTCTAAGAGAGCTCGTTTTGATGAGGGTGGATCGTAATTTACCAAGACACAAAAGGCTAGGAGTAAGAAGGAAAGAAACACATATCCTACTTATGACAAGTGTGGTAAGATGCACCTAGGAGTGTGCTTGGTGGGTCAAGAAGGTTGCTCTGAGTGTAGTAAGTTAGGGCACAAGAGAAGGGATTGCCTCGTGGTCGGTAGAAAGAGAAGAGAGAGAGATCATAACAATATTCTCGGTAAATATATGTTTCCTTGAATATGGTGATGGTTGGTACTAAGTGGTTTAGTAAATGGTGGTGCTATGATTGTTGTATTGGTAAGTGGGGTTGTGTTGGCATATTGATAACTATGGTAGTTCATGTTCATTTTCATACATCATTTATCTAGTGTTGTCATGTTATTTATTATTCATGCACGCTTATGAAGATAGTTGATTGAAGTTTCATGTGTAATTTTGAAAATGTGCTACTCATGCTTTTAAAATGATATCCATGTTAGAGACTTTGAAAGTTGCTTGAAATCAATGTTTAATTTGCATTATTATTTTAGTAAGGAGTTGATAGATGTTCCATTCTATTCATACTATCTCTATTCATATTCGAGGAAGAATGTTCGTAAGGGGGAGATATTGTAACACCTCTCAACACAGCTCGAAAAGACCCTATGATGCAGTTTTTTTGAATGTCTTAAAATCCGTGTAGAATTTCGCAAATCTTACTTCATATTCTTGTTCAGAAGGCAAAATTGCATGGGATAATGGTTACCTACAAGGTATAGGTTTCCTATGTCAAAAAAGTAATTTCTTGGTGAAATTTTGCCAATAAGTAGGGGTCTGCGAGAATTCCGCGTTGTAAACTTGCCGCGCCTTAGGTAAAAATTCCCAAATTTTCATAGTTTCAGCTGAGGGTATTTGAGTAATAATGCTATGCCTATATAGATGAGAATTTCACATTTTTCATCCATTTTATGGCCCAGAAGCTGACAAAAATCTCTCAAAAATCCTTTCTAATATTCTTAAACCGTCCATTCAATCTCAAGACTTCAAGAACTTTCTTAGGAATTCAAGAAAACCAAGTCACGCCCCATATCCCTCTTACGTTTTTCTTCAAGGAACTCCATGTTTAAGGTATGTGGGTCTTCATCCATGGGTCTTCATCCATGGAGCTGAACTCTCTCTTTATCATGAAATTACGTGATTTCAAGGTTAGATTCTTTATGAAAAATTCTTACTATGCATTGTACACATGTTTTTTATTTGAATTCTTTAAGTAATGATTTTTCTATGTCTAAATACCTTTAGGGTTTGATATTGTGATGACTTTTATGATATTAAAGTTATGTACTCTATGATGCTATGAAAATCTATAAAAGAATTTGTGGATTTAAGATGGATTTCATGACACTTAAATTAGGGTTTCTACTAAAATGTTGGTGGGTTGAGTTGAATGAAATCCAAATGAATTGATTTTATTCTTCTCATGTTCTATACTCTTGAATTGCATGATTTTATGCTTATGTGCATATTACCCATCATGTTTTGGCTAAAGCAATTGACAAACTTCTACATTGATGAAAGTCATATTGCAAGACATTTAAATTATGAATGTTAAGAATGTTGAAGGGCTATTATGTATGCTATGAACTCTTGAGAATATTGTGAATTTTTTGAGTGATATGAAGCCCGTTTCATTGGTTTTATGAACCATTGGTTTTGATGAGCTACTTCTTGATTATATTGAGGTATTATGAGATTATGCATGTTATGGTATATAAATTGTGCATGTCATGATTACACTCATGTTTGTATGTCCTATGGGACTAGTCTTACGAAGTTTGATATGAATGATTGATTCAGGTATAAGTCCACTACCTAGTGAAAATTATTAGATAATGATAGGCCAATAGTAGAGGCATAAACTAGATTTAGGAGCTATCCTTAAGATGATGATTTATGTTTGAAAGTCTTCTAGAATGGGTTAGTAAAATACCTCTCCATACTAAGTGATTCTTTTATTCATGTCTTTGGTTACCCCGTGAGAGTCACACTTAGCACCAAGTGAACCTTGGATAGATGTGGACAGTTAGTAGAATCTCGTGGTCTCATAACTATGTGCCCCTATAGGAAATAGGGGTCACCGCTATTAGAGGTTGGCTTCTAGACCACCCGTTAGTAGAAGTTGCTCAATAGCTTGATTTAGTGGATCCACTTAGCCATCTTAGGAGGTTTCCTTGGCAAGTGACTTCCCGCTTTCTTTCGCTGTAGGGGAAATATCAGGACTCCATGGCTAAGCTCACATGGTTTATGTTAGTTAAAGGTTTCTCTCGCACATGTTCAAGTTCTCCTTATGGTCCTATGTTATCCCTCTTATGATGATTATTATTGTTCCTTTTTGTCATGCCTAAGGATGTATTAAAGTTGTTTAGCTCATTGTCTCTAAAGGTTGCATGGTTTTCTTTGCATATGTTATGGTCCTTTATTATTGGCATTGGTATTTCTAAAAAAGGTATACTACTTCCTTTCCAAGTATGTGTGTTGTTCTTCAGTATGATTTCTAGAGTCTCATTTATATTAGATAGTTCTTTCTTTGATTTAGAAGCAATAGTTTTTCCAAAGTATATGGCTATTTTACTTATGCATGATAACCTATGACCCTCATTGTCATATGTTTTACGGTTCAAGTGACGTTTCCAAATGATCATGTTGTTTGCTACTTTTATTACTCATGTTTTGTGCATTGCATACCCACATACTAGTACATTCAAAAGTACTAATGCATACTTTTTTGCCTACATGATTTAATCATATAGGGACCGGTGCTCCTCGATATCCTCTACGTGGCTAGCTTGGATTTGTGAAGATTGTGCTTGTGGTGAGTCCTCTAGTTCAGGACAATATCCTACTTTTATCTTACTTTGCTTAGACTTTATTCCACTTTACTTTCTAGTTTGAGAGTATCACTACCCAAGCCTAGGGTTTAGACATGACACAACGA
This sequence comes from Solanum clarkiae, assembly GCA_011800125.2. Lineage (NCBI taxonomy): Eukaryota > Viridiplantae > Streptophyta > Magnoliopsida > Solanales > Solanaceae > Solanum > Solanum clarkiae. Next base: position 10,123 of record JAABOM020035228.1, read on the forward strand.
ATGAGAACCCAAAGGGACCCCAAACAAGCCTATTAGCATATCATTTACATATCCTTGGTCGCGAAAGCAAAGTAAACAACAATGAAAGTATAGACAAGGATAAAGGGACTAACGGAAGTCTTTCATAGCATAAATCATCAAAAGAGTCAAATCTCAAAGCATAATTACATAACTTGTCCAACAACACCTCTAACAAAAATTGGGCGGGGGCCAAGACACTTTCCGGACTCACCCTTTTTGTATCAAAGTTCAACATCAGAGACAATAAGAGTAGAAGCGAAAGCTAGTGTCCCCGAACTTGAGGACTCACCAATAGCTATTCTTCAAGATGATGAACTAGCCATGGGGAGGATGATCGTGAGGGGTTCTGGTTCCTACATGGTAACATCATACAGGCATAGAGTATGCGGCAATACTTTTAAATGTACTAAGTACGTAGGATCCAATGCAACAAGAGATAGGCAACATAGGCAAAATATATAATCATAAGCAAGGAGTAGTATAGTAAAAATATAACATGCATGATCAATTCTTGAAGTAAAACATGCTTATATAGAACATAATACATGTGTAGGAAGAGACCATCATCATAGACAAAGAAAATTAGTACTTGGAATCAAAGGCATACTACCCCCTGGGAAGTGATTGAGGAATCTAACCCTCACTTGGTAGATGGGCGTACCACCCCCTATCAAAGTGATTGAGGAATCTACTCCTCAATTGGTAGATGGGCATACCACCCCCAATCAAAGTGATCAAGGTATATACCCCTCAACATGGTAGATGGGCATACCACCCCCCATCAAATTGGTTGAGGCATATCACCCCCACAACTAGGTGTGGTCAACTTGAAACACTATAGATACTTTTCGTGAAATCAACACATAAATACATTTATTTCATCGTCATAAAGTCATGTGACTCATAGGCCATGAAATAGATCATCAATAACTCAAGAACTCTAAATCGAACATTTTATCACACACTTGACGAGTGTGTAATGCTAGTTCAAAATCATACAATTCAAGAGTAAAATCAAGTGAAAAAACTTAATGTAAATCAACCCACCAACATTTGATAATACCCTTATGAAAGATACATTAAAAACCCTCATTAAATCTCAAATAGATCATAGATTCATAGCTCAAAACATGCTTACATAGTCAGCATTTCATGAAACCCCAACATAGTTCATAATCAAGTTCATGATAGGAATACCCACAAATAGATCAACTTGAAAACATGTAATTTACTTAAAAAGGAAAATTGGATACCATGGGTGAAAGGATCCAATGGTTGAAACCCACATACCTTAACTTTGGAGATTTCCTTGATGAAGATTTGAATGAGAACTTGAAGCTTGAGTGGAATTCTTGAGATTCGAAAAGAGTTTGGGACACTTGAATTTGATGAAATATTTGGCTAAGTGTTAGAGAGAGTTTTCGGGAATATCTTGAATGATATGGTGTTGAAAAATGACTAAGTATAGGTATTTTTATGCATAGGAAGACATAGGCCCAAGTCCTCAAGACCTTGGACCGAAATAAGAAAACAACCAACAAAATACATAGGTCCATTCCCTGGCTGCGTCGTGCTAGAGGCGTAGATCGATTCTGTTTTGTGAAATTTTTGGAAAATAAAATTTTGATAAGTTTGCTCAAAAATTGGGGTCAGGCACATGTGCTACACAATTTTGCCCCTTGATCACGAATATAAAGTCAAATTTTAGATCTCACGCATATAATTTGAGATATATGGAAATTACGGATATGGGCATTTCCGAGGTACATCTTCGGGCACTTTTTGGGCATTTCAGAGGGCGTGCCTTGGACATGTCTTAGCCTTTGTCCTATTCATGTTTAGAGGTATTTTAGGATACTACATTATTTACCTATGATGTCATTTTGAGATTTTATTGAGATTTATCCCTTAGACCCTATCCCTTATGTGACACTTTTGATGCTATTGATAGTGATGGGAAGTGATGAAAGTCCTAAGTCCCTATTTTCCCCTAGCTTAAGTCCTACTTACCCTTCCCTTACTACTTGCTTGTTATGTGATTCATACAAGCCCCTTTACCCTATCTATTCCTATAGCATAAGTCATAATCCCTTATTACCCTAGAATTATTTATTGAAAGTTTGTTTTATATTCCACAACCAAGGATGTGCAAATGATATGTTAAGAGGCTTGTTTGGATTTCCTGTGGATTTTCCATTCTCCGTGTCACGTCTAGGCCTTAGGCTTGGGTCGTGACTTCCAGCCTTGCCAACGAATGATTTGCTAGCTGTAACAAGATGGTGGTGGGCTTGGGATCTCCAAGGCCCAACTTTCTGAACATAAAACTGGGCATGATATTGATACTCAAACCCAGATCATACAGCCCCCTGACATTCAAACAATTCCCAATTGCCACTTGAATTGAATCTTCAAGAATCCTTCAATTTAGGTGGCAACTTAGCTTTGTTCAGTATCCTGGAGCTACACTCTTTAGTGAGTACCACAGTCTTGATCTCAACCAAGCTATTCTTGTTGGCCACAATGTCCTTCACATATTTAGCATACTTCGGGATCCCCTATAAAACATCAATAAGAGGTAAGCTAATTTGTATTTATTTCAGGAACCCGATGAACTTCAGGAAGCACTCTTCTCCTTCCTGTATTTCATCTTTTGAGGAAATGGAGGCAGAGGCTTTGGTATTGGAGCTGCTTTAGCATTAGGTAGGCTAGAAGTGCCAACCTGATTCCCTTTGTTAGCACTTGTGTCAGTCCCCTCTCTCTGCTTTGGGATTAACTCTGCCAATGGTCTCCCACTTTTAGTGCTAACAACATTCACTTGTTTTGGGTTGGGTTTGTGGTCCCTAGAAAGCCACCTTGAGGTCTAACATTCACTGCGCTCGCTAATTGCCCCAACTGCTTTTCTAGATTCTCGAGGCTTTGCTTATTCTGACAGATTTCATCATTTTGCCTCTGTCAATTTGCTTGAATCTATGGTGCTCACCTCACTATCACTTGCTGCCCGCATTAGCTTGCTTTGTAGGCTACTACATTTGCTAATTATAGAATGAATTTCCACCTCATGGTCTATGCTGAGGAGGCCGTTGACTTTGCTGATTTCCATCCCAAGAGAAATTTGGGTGGTTTCTCCAGTTTGGGTTATAGGTGTTCCCAAAACCTTGGTGCCTACCTCCGTTTGCATTGCCAACAACGTTCACAACCTCTGGATTTGCTCCGCAATTAATTCTTATACTGTTTTTGGACCATATTCACTGGAGCTGGTTGTTGACCCAAAGACAAGTTATTGAAGTGCATTGTCATCATGTTCTGCATTGCTGACACCTGAGCTTACAAGGCAGTCATTACATCTAACTCTAATATGCCTACTTGCTTTTAAACTATCGATCTGTTTGATCCTCCATTCCACTCAGGATTTCCTTGTATAGTGCAATTCAGGAGAGCATACAACTCATCATATGCCTTCTCAAGGGCCTATCCACCTGCAGCATAATAAAGAAGAATCCTGGTGTTGGGTTCCAAACCTTCAATGAAGGTATGCACCAACAACTCATTAGCCTGGCAATGATGAGAACAGTTAATGAGGAGAGTTTTGATCCTGTCTTAAGCTTGGTACAAATTTTCTCCTAGCCTTTGTTTGAAACTCAAAATCTCACTTTTGAGCTTGGCTGTCTTTCCAAATGAAAAGAATCTTGTTAGCAATTTTTTGGCTAGCTCATCCCATGTAGTGGTTGAGTTGGGTGGCTCAATTTGTAGCCATTTTCTTGCCTCCCCTAGTAGTGAAAAGGGAAACAAAGTCATCCTCACATAATCTCTATTCACCCATGTGGGGATGAAAGTGTCAGCAATCTCCAAGAAGTTTTGGAGATTAACTTGAGGGTCCTCATGTGGCATCCTAGTAAACTACCCGGTGGAGTGCAATAATTGAACCATGTTCTGTTTGAGCTCCCAACGACCACCGGGTTCTGGTTTCTGGAAACAACTTATGACATTGGTAGTGCGTGGGATTGCCACTTTTCAGACTAGCGTAGCCGTGGCTATTGGTGTGGGATTCTGTTCAGCCATCACTTCTATGACAGGATCGACCTCTTCTTTATTATCCTCTTGGTCTTCCTGTTCAATTAGTTCTACTAATAGAATGGGGTATAAGACACATGCCCTCCTTCGATGCTGTCGAAAGTAAGAGTCTAGATCCTCTAGTTTAACAAACTGAATACCTGCAAACAAAGCACTATGAAACGACCTCAAAAAGTGCCCGAAAATGTGCCTCAAAAGTGCCCGAAATCATAATTTCTATATATCTCAAAATCCGCGCACGACATCGAAAATCTGACTTCACATTCTTGATAGGGGTTAAATTGAGTGCAAAATGCGTCTAACCCCCAATTTAATAGCAAATGATTAACAATTTCAATTTCCTGAAAAATGAATTTCAGAGAGGTTTTCGTGCCCCTGGCGCAACACGCTAAGGGCATGCCTCAGTGTAATTTTGTGTCCAGTTTTGAGTTCGTCCAAGACTTTTAAGTCTTGGGCCTAAGTATTTCCAAACGTGAAAATACCTATACTTAGCCATTTTTCATCCTCATACCATTCGAATAATTCCCCAATACTCGCTCAAACACTTAGACAAATACTTTACTCCTAAATTCAAGTCTCAAAACTCACCTGGATCTTAAGGTTCTCATTCAAGTTTCAAGTCTCCATCTCCAAACTTTATCAAGATATTCTCCAAAGCTAAGGTATGTGGGTTTCTTTCATGAATTCCTTTCACCCATGATTCCCAAACTTTCATTTTTTCTAAGTTTGCATGATTTAGAGTTGATTTACTCGTGAGTCTTATTTATTATGAAATTCACTGCACACTATATTGGGGTTTATGAAATAGTGATTGTTTTAGCATATTTTGACCTATGAATCTAATATCTATTATAAGATTTCATAGAGGGTTTTGATGTATGTTGCTTGAGAGTGTTATCAAGTATCCATTGAACGTTTTAAATTGAATTTTCCAGCATGATTTCACTCTTGAATTGCATGACTTTATACTAGCACTACACATCCTCTAGGTGTTTGATAAAATATCTTGTTATGGTTTCTTGAGAACTTGAAGGCCCAATGCATGTCTTATGAGTTGAATGACTATATGATGATGAAATGATGATGAAAGAAATGTATGTGTATGATGATTATATGATGATGAGAGGAATGTGCGTATATGATATTATCTCTATAATGTTGGGGATGATCATGTAACGACCCCAAAAAGTTTCAAAAAAATATGCCTCGAAAGTGCCCTAAAGCTTGTTTTCCATATATCTAAAAAACTCCATTAATTATTTCAAAAATTCGACTTTATATTTATGATCAAGAGGTCAGAATTAGGTGAAAAGGGTGTCAATTTAAGGGGGAAACAATAGCAATTATAGATTTTTAAGAGATGATTTCCAGTGATCTATTCACGATGTGTGTCCTAGAAGTGGGAAGAGTCATAATGGCCCGTGTTTGAAGGGTACTAGTGCATGCTATGGTTGTGGGGAGCTTGTTCACAGGAAAGTAGATTGTCCAAGAAACTGTGGCAAGTTTCAGGGGGCTAATGCGGTCCCATTGGGTAGAGGTGGTCCTCAAGGTAGTGCCTCAAGGAACAATTGATTCTATGCTCTACATGGGAGGCAAAGGGTTGGTGAAGTCTCCGATGTTGTTACTGGTATATGTTGAAAATCTTTGATCTTGATGTATATGCTTTGATTGATCCAAGTGACCCTTTCCTTTGTTACCCCCTTTGTTGCTAAGAAGTTCCATGTTGAGTCGGAGTTGTTGCATGAGTCATATGAAGTGTCTACTCTTATTGGTTCATCTATTGTTGCTAGGAGGGTGTATAGAAATTGTCCGGTTTGTATCTTGCATAAAATCTTACCTTGTGATCTTGTTGTATTAGATATAGATGATTTTGATGTTATTCTTAGAATGGATTGGTTGCATGCGTACTATGCTTCTATTGATTGTAGAACCTGTAGGGTTAAGTTTCAATTCCCAAATGAACCCGTCTTTGAATTGGAAAGTCATGATGTGGTAGTAAGGGGTAGGTTCATTTCATGCATTAAAGCCCAGAGATTGATTTCCAAGGGGTGTTTGTATCATCTTGTGAGGGTCAAAAATGTGGAGTCCAAAGTCCATTGAGTCGGTCTCGGTTGTAAATGAGTTTCTTGATGTCTTCCCAAATGACCTTCCTGATGTCCCTCCTGAAAGGGAGATAGATTTTGGCATGGATCTCCTTCCCAATGCTCAACCTATCTCCATTCTCCCTTACCGTATGGCCCCAATAAAGTTGAAGGAGTTAAAGGAGCAATTGAAAGATTTATTAGAAAAGGGGTTTATTAAACCTCGCCAATCACCTTGGGTGCACCAGTGTTGTTTGTAAAGAAGAAAGATGGGTCACTTAAAATATGCATTGACTATCGGCAACTCAATAAGGTCAATATAAAGAATATATATCCCTTTCCAAGAATTGATGACTTATTTGACCAATTGCAAGGGGCTAGTTTTTTCTCTAAGATTGATCTTCGGTCTGGGCACCATCAAGTGAGGGTAAGGGAGTGGGATATTCCCAAGAGGACCTTTTGAACTAGATATGGGCACTATGAATTTGAGGTAATGTCCTTTGGATTGACTAATGCACCGGCCATCTTCATGGACCTAATGAATAGGGTCTTCAATCCCTACCTTGATTCCTTCTACACACATAGTAGGGAAGAGCATACGGGCCATTTGAGGGTCATGTTGCCAAGATTGAGGGAAGAGAGGTTGTATGCTAAATATGACAAGTGTGAATTTTGGTTGAAGGAGGTTGCATTCTTGGGTCATGTGGTGTCGGGGGATGGTAT
>JAABOM020035249.1:0-17016 GCA_011800125.2 Solanum clarkiae
ATAATGTCCATAAGCTCATTTTATCATTAAAACATCATACATATCATATCTCATGCTTTGAACCTTTACGTCCTTAAGAAACCATAACCGGATATTTTATCAAACACTTGGCGGGTGTGTAATGGGTGTAAAAGAGAATGCAATTTAGGGATAAAATCATGCAGAAAAATCAGTGGTAAAACCTTTAATCAAGACTTTACAACACCCTGAAGACATTCATATCAAATCCCCTCATCAAATCCAACGTTAGATCCCAGATTTGAAGCTCAAAACATGCTAAAACAACCATATTTTCATGAACTAAAATCATTGTGCAGTAAATTTCTCAATATACAAGACTAACATGTAAAATCAACTTTAAATCATACAATATTAAGTAAAAGAGGGTTCAGGCACCATGGGTGGAAGAACCCAATGGTTCAACACCACAGACCTTGACTTTGGAGGATCCTTAAAGAAGATTGGAGATGGAGAGTTGAAGCTTGAATGAGAACCTTGGTGAAATCCTTAAGATTGGTCTTGAGTTTGGGACTTGAATTTAAGGTGGAATATGAGTCTAAGTGTTTTTGAGGATATTGGGAAATATTGAGGATGATATGAGGGTGAATTAAGCCTAAGTATAGGTAAAAACACTTATGGGAACCCTTGGGCCCAAGACTTGAAAGTCTTGGACCGAAATAAAAAAAATAGGGCCAAAATAACACTGGTCCGCGTCGCCTCACTGGAAACCTGCATTTTCTGCACGAACGAGTTTTACGAAAATGGGCATAAATCCTTCATCTGATCTAGGAATGAGGTGAAACAAAGTGCGTTGGAAAGCTAATTCAAAGGGATTTAATGTGGTAGGTCTTAGTGTACTCAATGCTTTTTTTTTCAAGAGATATATCCCTTCAAAGTTGACCCTCCTAAATAGCATTTTTTGCGATTTTCTAATTTTGATACAGTTTCTCTAAAATTTGAGTTAGACCTATTTTTCACTCAATTTGACCCCCTAAACAAGAATACAAAATTAGATTTTTGAAATAACGAATGAATTTTTAGATATTTGAAAATTACGATTCCGGAAACTTCGAAGACACATTTTTGAGCATTTTTTTAGGGGATCAATACACGATTATGAGGGCATTTTCAGGAAAGTGTGGGGAATTTCATCAACCATAACCATCCCAACAGTCTCAATGAGTTACAAACAGTCCAAGGTTATCATATATGAGCTCAAATCAACAAAAAACCACAAAAATAAAAAAATGACCCACAGGGTCATTACAACAACAAATCAAAGAACACCAACAAGAACAACCCTACCTAAGTAGATATTTATTAGGACATACAATAACAAAGTTTATGAAATATATCTACTTTTTCATCTTCTCAAACCTAAGTATTCATTTTTTCAAGAAAAATCAAAACCCTAATTGAGAAAAAAAAAAACTTCAAATTTTAAAAATGTACTAACCTTAACAGTGAGAGAAAGAAGTGAAGATGATGATGACAAGGTGGTGAAGATGGCGCCGATGAGGAGCAGTGAAGTAAAAAGGAACGGAGAAGGAGAACAAGAAGAATGAAGAAGGAAGAGGAAAATCCTTTTTTTGTGGTCTCTGATCTGGTCTTGGTCAAGAAGAAGGAAGATGTAAAAAACTTGTGTCTAGTAGTTTCTTCTTTTTAAATTTTTTTTTAGAAGTTATAGAAGTTTTTTTTTTAAAAGAATAAAAGTAGTTTCTGATGTTTTAAAATATACACTTTACCCCCTAGTTAACTTAATTCTAGTTAATCTCTAATAATTAATAACTTTGACCTTGGAGGGAAAAAGTTCTCACCTTTTTATATTTGAAGACTTAAGTGACACCTCTGGCTCAACTTTCATAAGTATGTAACTCATTCTTTACGGGTAATGATTAATAGTTTGTTTTGCCAAGCTTTAGGGAAGCTACAAGTGTTCTCTTTTTCTTTTCTCTTTTTTTTTTTTTTTGAAGAAGTGTTATTTTAGAAAGTTGAGGTGTCTACTCAAGCTTTTAAAAAAAACATTAAGCTCTTTAGAGTAGTAGGTAAAGTTGGTTTTCAGAAATTGAGAAAAGTATCTTCTCCCAAAGTAGTTTTACGACCTTGGCCAAGCAAATATTTTTTTCTAATATTGACGAAAGTACTTCTGAAATTGATTAGCCAAACACAAACTATTACTCTTCAAAAGTACTTTGTTGAAAGCATTTCCTAAGAAGAGAACTTTTCAAAATACATAGATTTTTGGCCAAACAACATATAATAAGGAAATAGTAGGCATAAATTGATGTTTTCATATGATGAATAGAAGACATATATAAAATGTTAAGTACAAAGCACATGCCATAGTCATGCTATGTTAAAACATATCTAATTTTAAAACTAAAACAAGTAACGCCCTACTATAATAATGTTGTTCGACCTATATTACTAAGATACTTAGAATAAAAATTTTTGTAGTATAAAACTTTTGTAGAACAGAAACTTTTGTATTACAAAATTTTTGTAGGAAAAAAAACTTTTGTAAAATATTTTTTTGTAGATCAAAGCTTTGTGAACACAATAAACACAAATTCTAAAAAGTTTTCAAAATCAAAAAATAAAACTAGTAAAACAAACAATACAACAACATTACCCCAATACCTCAAAGGCTCCCGCTCTTTGCGGGGTAAGGAGGGTCAGATGTATGCAGCCTGGCCACTATGTTTAAAAACATAGCGCATCTATTTTCAGATGAACAATGATGAGCGTCAAAAGTTGCATTGACTAACTGCTACTTCACAATTGAAAGAAGCGCAGACAGTTTAAAGAGTCATTTTGCTTTATTCCATCATACCCCAAAGCCAAAAAAAAGTGAATCTTTGGCTCCATTCGAGATTGATGGGAAAAAAATAAAACTAGTAATGAAATAAAATCCGTAAAAAAAATAGAAACAAAATTGACCAGAAAGAAATCGAGTCCATTAAATGCACAACATTTTCTTAAGGAAATTATTCCCCTCAAGTACCTGAGGTTAGTAGAATATATCTTCCTTGGACATAATATACTTACTCACCGATGAATGGGTACCTAAAATTGTGATATCAACGAATCACTCTACAACAGTAAAGCACACTAGAATTTATTTGTGTAGAAGAAGAAGCTAGAAAATTCATTATAGAAATGGGAGGAAAATTCTCTATTTATAAATATTAAAATTTGCTTATTGTGCCTAATTGAAAAAGTCACAATCATTTGAAAAGGTCACAATCTTTTACAAAAGTCACAATCTTTAAGAAAATTCGCAACTCTTCAACAAATATCATAACTTTCCAAAAACATTATAACTCTTTATTAGCCATTTTCCTTTCGAACTCAACAATCCTTCACATGAATAGGAAATAAATCTAGAAAAAATGGACAAGTGTGTACTTTACAAGAAAGGATTAGTTACATTTGAATGAGTAGATTTTCCTTTGAATATTCTGTACTGAACATATGGCGAACATATTCGATGAATCGATAGATTTAATATCTTTGAACTGTCGAGCTTTGGTATATAGCTAGAAAACCATATGTCACACATGTTACACCCCGGGAGGGTACCCTAGATGTAACCAGGGAAGAGACTATAGCTAGTCCCCAATCAAACCACTTAGTCTCATCACATTCATTCATACATACATTCTACTATCTGCGGAAGATATAAGGAAGTGAATGGGCACATCGCATCTAATCTTAAAATAGTATTATAAATAAAAAAAGGCTAGTAGAAGAGAACTAGCTCATAGTCTTATCAATCAAAAATCTGAAACTAGTCGATAAAGCCTCTATCACTAGTAGGTGGTGCCAATGATAGACCCATGGCTACCTCAATGAAACAACCCCAAAAAGTGCCCAAAAATATGCCTTGGAATGCCCAGAAGATTAATTTCCATATTTCTCAAAATTTATTTATTATTTTAAAAATCTGACTTCATATTCTTGTTCAGGGGGTCAAAATTGGGGGGCAAAGGGTCTAACCCCGATTTAAGAGCGAAGAATTAGCAGTCACGAAAATTCAAGAATGCAATTTCCAAAATAGTTTTCGCGTCTAGGGCGTGACGCGCCCTAATGTTATTTTGTGCATTTTTTTTAGGCCCAAGGGTTTCCATATGTATTTTTACCTATATTTAGCCTTATTTCACCCTCATAACATATTAAAATTCTCCAATACTCACTCAAATATTTAGTCATATTTTCACTCCCCAAACTCAAGTCCCAAACCCTCATACCCAGTAAAGGTTCTCCTTCAATGTTCTTCTTCAAGCTTCAAGTCTCCAAAACTCAAGGCCAATCTTAAGGATTTCATCAAGGTTCTCCTTGAAGCTTCAAGTCTCCATCTCTAATCTTCACCAAGATCATTTCAAGGTAAGGTATGTGGGTTTTTTTCATGGGTTTCTTTCACCCATGATACCGAAGCCCCCTTTTACTCAAATTGCATGATTTAAAGTTGCTTTACAAATAGGTCTTGATCATTATGAAATTCACTGTACACTATGTTAATGCTATATAAAGTTGTGACTATTTTGCCATGTTTTGAGCTATAAATCTTTGATCTATTGTAAGATTTGAGAAGGAATTTTGTTGTATATTGCTTGAGGGTGTTGGAAGGTGTTGACTGACGGTTTTACAATGGATTATCTTGCATGATTTCATCTCTATTTTTCATGGTTTTATACTATCATTACACACTCTCTAAGTGTTTGATAAAAGGTTTAGATATGGTTTCTTGAGGAGTTGAAGGTACAAAGCACGAGATATGATATGAATGACTATATAATGATGATATGAGCTTATTTACATGATAAATTCTATATAAAGTATTGCATTAGACCATGCCCGATTCGGGGGGAAATAAGAAACTAGATAACTTAGATGGGTGTTTGTATTCATCGACCTAGGGAAGGGTTTGTACTTCTTTACCTAGTGATGGGGCGGCATCATCACTAACCTAGATGAGGGTTTGTACTCATCAACCTAGGGAAGGGTTTGTACTTCTCCACCGAGGTGATGTGGTGGCATTATCACCAATCAAGATGAGGGTTCGTACTCATCCACCTAAGTGACAGGGCGGCATCATCACTAACTTACCAAAGGGTTTTACATTTAGAAATCTATCTTGGTCTCTTCTACACATATGATACCCTATATGAGCATGAGTTACTTAAATAAAACTATGCATTGATCATACATGCCAAATTATTATATTATGTTTATTGTCTATTGTTATGCATTTTGATTATGATGCGTAATTGTTGTTGTGTTGCACCCTACATACTTAGTACATTCAAACGTACTAACACATACTTTATGCCTACATGATATCACCATGTAGGAACTGGTGTTCAAGTTAATCATCTTCCTCCATGTAGTTTGGTACTACTCAAGTTAGTTGGTGAGTCCTCCACTTTGGGTACCTTAATCTATATTGCTCTTATTATATGTTAAGACACTCTTCTTTATTTTCTATCTTGACTAGGAGGGTGAAGTCGGTTGCTTTGTCTTGGCCCCCGCTCTTATCTATGTAGTAGAGGTGTTGTTGGACATGTTATGTATCTATGATATGAGCCTTGACTCTTTTGTCTCTTGATTATGATGTTACGTAAGTTTTTTTCCCTTAGTCCCTTACACTTGTTTTCTAAACGTTCGCATATTACTTAAGTATTAAACTCTCTCTCCCTTAGTCCCAATTCCCTTTTTGTGCTTATCTCTTAATGTTATTTTTATTTGCTTCCATGATCAAGGATGTGTAATGATATGCAAACAGGATTGTTTAGGGTTCCTTTGGGTTCTCATTCTCCAGTCACAACTAGGCCCTAGGTTCAACTCATGACAAATTTGGTATCAGAGCACTAGGTTGATAGATCCTCGAAGTCCAATACACCGCATCAATTAGAGTCTTATTGATGGTTGTATTGTGCACCACAACTATGAGTAGGAGGCTGTGAGACATTTTAGGAAATGTTTCAATTCTTCATGTTCCATGTTGTGCGATAGAGTTATTTCGCTTAGGGAAACCCCTATATTTCAGGATATGTCTCAAGTTACTCAAGATGGTGCTATGATGAACACAGAGATTTGCAATGCTCTATGGCAAGTGGCCAAAGCGGCGACAAAATTGGCAACTCACCTCGACCAACAAATGAGTGCTCCCGAGATTTCTAGTGGTGAGAGGGGAGGTAGTGAGGCCAAGAGGGCCCGTAAAGTAGGTAAATTCCAAAGTCTCAAGTGTAGAGGTGGTGGTGGTGTCGTACCTTATGTTAGGTGTCCAAAATATGGTAGAGCCCATGATATCCCATGCTTTAGAGGTACTAATTCTTATTATGAATGTGGGGAGATGGCTCATAAGGTCAAGGATTGCCCTCGTAAACATAATTACGGCAAAGGAGGTGATGGGAAAATGATAATTCCCAAGTTCCCTATATGTAGGATGGACCATGGTGGCTTGTGTTGGAAGAACACGGGTGTATGCTTTGGTGTGGTGAGATAGGCCACAGAAGTTTGGATTGCCCATATGGTTGACTTTTGGATCGAGGTGGTCATATTGATCAAGTGGCTTAGGGAGGGGATGAAATGCCCGATGCTATTACTGGTAAGTTGAAGTTTCCTTTGCTTTATTGTGCATGCATTGGTAGGACCCATGTTCCACTATTTCTTCTCTATTCGTTTTGGTTGTTAGTGGGACTTCTTATGTGCCCAAATTGTTGTGTGGACCTTTGGTCTCTATCCTTTTATTGAGTATATTGTTGCTAGATGATTCAAAGGTGTTGGTCTAGATTTGTATTGCATTAGGTCTTGCTTTGTGGCTTGTCGGAGTTAGCATGGTGGATTTTGATGTCACTATAGGAAGAGAATGGTTGCATGCATGTTGTGTCTTCATGGATGGTAAGACCCATAGACTTATACCCCGACTCCCTAATAAGCCCATCTTTGAGTGGGAGGTTCTTAAGTGATAGCAAGAGAGGTAGGTCCATTTTTTGTCATAAATCTCAAAGGGGTTGCATTTTATCATCTTGTGAGAATTGGAGGTGTTGAACCTAAGTTGTTTTATAATTAGAATTGTTGATGATGGAAGATGAGTCCTTAAATGCTCCTTTTCAATAATTTAGATTTGGGGTAGTATCTTTTGTGTTGGACTAGTACGCCGATTATGCCTACAGTCTCATAAGTAAGATCTTTAGTCCCTACTCTAATAGGTTTATGGTGGTTTTGGTGATGGTAATATGGTTTTTTCCCTAATGAGGTACTGCATGTGAGTCATTCGAGGGTAGTACCATAAGTTTAAGCAAGAAGATTGGATGCTAAGTAGGAGAGATGGGAATTTTGGTTAGTAAGAGGTTACCTTCCTAGGTCATGTGGTGCCAGGTGATAGTATTATGGTAGACCTAGTAAGACGAAGGTAATTGGAGATTTGCCTAGACCTTTGACTTCATCAGATATTAGGAGCCTCTTGGGTGTAGATGGCTATTTACGGAGATTGTGAGTAGGTTTTCTTCTATTGTTGCTCCTATAGCTTAGTTCACCCTAAGTGAGGCCAATGTTGTGATTGATATTTGAGTGGGGTGATTTGATAGGTCCGGGGGTTGCTATTTCTTGTGTTATTCCTTGGTACTAATAGGATTCATATGGGTGTAGATGTCCCGGATGGTTGTGTGAGTCCATAGTGGATAGAAGTGATCTATAAGGGTTTCCCTATGTTCTTATTACATAGGGTCTTGTCTTGTGATCTTGGTTGAGCTTAGCTTAGTGGGTTGAAGCTCTTGGGGTAGTTTGGGCTATTTACATAGCATGCTTCCAATGAGTGTAGAACCCACAAGGTTGTAATATGATGGATAAGGATGGTCGACCTATTTGGTCAACTACAATATGTTAGTCACTCCTCTAAGGTTGAATTGAGGTTCAGGTTTTATCGCCAAGTGAGGATGAAGATAGGTGATATTCCTAAGTGTCTTTTCGGACTAGCAGTGAGAATTTCTAGTATTGATGGAGTAGTTTGGTTGACTTATGCACCGATAGTGTTTGTGGGTTTCTTGAATAGGGTCTTAAAACCCTACCTCAACATGTTTGTGGTGGCCTCTACTGGTGGAGAATTGATTTAGTTAGAGTTTGTGAATCATTTGGGGGTAGTGTTGCAACTCTTGGAGGATGAGAGGTTGTTTGCTAGATATGATATATGTGCATTGTGGGAGCAAGAAGCTGGTTAGAATTCTTGAAGGATTAAGAAATAAGTGTACATTATTTTTCTCACTAAGGCTAGTGTTGTGGTTGCTGCTCTAAGAAGAGTGTCTATGGGTACTCTAGTGTTTTGATAATGATGGAAAATAGGTGACTAGTGGAGTCCATCGGTTGGCTAAATAAGGTGTTAGGTTGAAGGAAGTTGAGAATGGTAGTATAGTGTTCTTGATGTTTCCATATCTTCTTGGGTTAAGAAGTCTAGATTAGGCGAGGCCTTGATTTCTACCTTATTAGAGTTGGAAGTTTCGGTAGAAGGATGATCGAGTGGAGGTTGTCTCCCAAGGGGAAGATGGTGGTTATGTACCAAGTGGGTTAGGTGTATTCAAGGTTGACAATTGAGTTGAGGATTACGAGTCCTTATAGAGTGTAGTGGGAGGTTCGTAAGGTTTCATAAGTTTAGGGATTTGCCTATGGATGTAGATATGGTTCGTCCGATTCTCCATGCTTCTAGGTGGATGGGATGTATGATGATTTTACACTTATGTTGAGTTTTTGAAAATGGTGTTTTAGTTGTAATATTGGATTCTTGTTGGGGATGATTTGTTCATGATTACTCTTGTCATGTACGTTTCTTTTATATTCGGGGAAAAATGATGCCAAGGGGGAGATACTGAAATGACCCCAAAAAGTGTCCAAAAACGTGCCTTGGAATGCCTGGAATTTTAATTTTCCATATATCCCAAAATCCATTTGTTACTTCAAAAATCTAACTTCATATTCTTATTCAGGGGGTCAAAATTATGGGGTAAAGGGTCTAATCCCGATTTAAGAGCGAAGATTAGCAATTACAAAAATTCAAGAACGCAATTTCCAGAATAGTTTTCACGTCGCGCCCCATTGTTATTTTGTCCATTTTCTGTTTTCGGGTCCAAGGCTTTTGGTATTGGGCCCAAGGGTTCCCATACGTGTTTTTACCTATACTTAGCCTTATTTCACCCTCATATCATCCTAAACATTTCTCATTACTCACTCAAACACTTAATCATATTTTTACTCTCCAAACTAAAATTCCAAACCTTCATCCCAAGCTAAGGTTCTCCTTCAAGGTTCTTATTCAAGCTTCAAGTCTCTATCTCCAATCTTCACCAAGTTCATCTTCAAGCTAAGGTATGTGGGTTTCTTTCATGGGTTTTTTTCATGGGTTCCTTTCACCCATGATACCAAAGTCTCCTTTTACTCAAATTGCATGATTTAAAGTTGATTTACAAATAGGTCTTGATCATTATGAAATTCACTGCACACTATGTTAAAGCTATATAAAGTCGTGACTAATTTGCCGTGTTTTGAGCTATAAATCTTTGATCTATTGTAATATTTGAGAAGGGGTTTTGTTGTATATTGCTTGAGGGTGTTGAAAGGTATTGATTAACGGTTTTACAATGGATTATCTTGCATGATTTCATCTCTATATTTCATGGTTTTATACTTGCATTACACACCCTCTAAGTATTTGATAAAATGTTCGAATGTGGTTTCTTGAGGAGTTGAAGGTCCAAAGAATGAGATATGATATGAATGACTATATGATGATGAAATGAGCTTATTTACATGATAAATTCTATATAAAGTGTAGCATTAGACCACGCCAAATTTGGGGGGACTTAGAACCCGGATAACCTCGATAGGGGTCTGTACTCATCAACCTAGGCAAGGGTTTGTACTTCTCTACCTAGTGATGGGGAGGCATCATCACTAACCTAGATTGGGGTTTATACTCATTAACCTAGGGAAGGGTTTGTACTTCTCCACCAAGGTGATGGGATGGCATTATCACCAACCTAAATGAGGGTTCGTACTCATCCACTTAAGTGATGGGGTGGCATCACCACTAACCTACCAAAAGGTTATACATTTGGAAATCTAGCTCGATCTCTTCTACACATATGATACTCTACATGAGCATGAGTTACTTAAGCATGTTTTTGTTATGCATTGATCATACATGCCATATTGTTATATTATGCCTATTGCCTATTGTTATGCATTTGGATTATGATGCCTAATTCTTGTTGTATTGCATCCAACATACTTAGTGCATTCAAACGTACTATCGCATACTCTATGACTACATGATATGACAATGTAGGAACCGGTGCCAAAGTTGATCATCCTCCTCCTCCACGTTGCTAGTTCGATACTACTCAAGCTAGTTGGTGAGTCCTCCACTTCGGGGACCTTAGTCTATGGTGCTCTTACTATGTATTGACACACTCCTCTTCATCTTCTATCTTGACTGGGAGGGTGATCCCGGTTGCTTTGTCTTGGCCCCTGCTCTTATCTACGTAGTAGAGGTGGTTTTGTACATGCTATGTATCTAAGATATGAGACTTGACTCTTTTGTTTCTTGATTATGATGTTATGCAAGTTTTTTTCCCTTAGTCCCCTGGCCTTGTTTTCTAAACGTTGGCATATTACTTAAGTATTAAACTCTCTCTCTCTTAATCCTAATTCCCTTGTATATAATTATCTCTTAATGTCATTTTTATTTGCTTGCGCGACCAAGGATGTGTAATGATATGCAAAGAGGCTTGTTTGGGGTTCCTTCGGGTTCCCCGTTCACCGATCATGACTAGGCCCTAGGTCAGGGTTGTGACACTCAATCAACAAAAAGCTAATCCATATCTATCTCTAAGAAAGATGAAATAACATAATGGATCCTTCGAAGTAAGGGATGCTTACCAATCCGCTGAATGTCCAAAGATCTTCAATGATATGCCTACGGATGATCTCGATCTCGTATATCTACATCATGAAATAATGTATTCCTAGAGGGGGACATCAATATGTGGAAAATATTAGAATGTAAAATATCTTAATGAAACCAAATCAAGTAGAATAGTATCAAAATAATATCAACTCAACTCAAAAGGCCCAACTCATCTCAACTCAGTAAAACATGCAAGTTTAAAGTAAATCATGCTCAATCAATATTTCTTGGGAGTTTCTCTTAACCAGCATCTATCCTATCGCGCCACCTTTAAGTTAGGTGGGGCACAATGAATTGACATCATTGTCACACCGATCCAAAACTTGCCACGGTAAAGTTGGCAAACAAAGTTCTGAGGTGAAACTCCTCACCCAACTCGGTGGTCAATAATATTCCCAATACTAAAATATGCACAACTTATCTATCAAATCAATCCTCTTTTAAGACTCATGTCAACTATCATCATCATCTATCGATGAAATTATTATGAGAAAATATACTTAGGTTATCATGTAGACTCAATGCTCAATCCAATCAAAACTCATTGGAATGTCAAGTGTTTTCTAAAAGAAATACTCATGTTTCAAAAATAATCTCTGCATACCATCAAAACTCTTTCTCAAAGAACTATTCAAGCTCAAAAGTTATATTAATGAAAACTCCATAAAATGTACTAAAAAAAATCATCAGTGTTTAATATGCTCGATATGACTATGAAATCTCAGTTTCAAGATAATGCATAAAAGCAACCAAAGTCCTCAATTAGTGTTTGTGTGAATGAAGGTATGAACATACATTCAAACAATTACTCAACTTCAAGAAGATTGTATACTGGAAACTCATTAACACGATAGAACTTAATCCAAAAATAATTTAATCAAGATAATACTTCAAGAAATCATGTGTAAGGACTCAGGTTTTTCAACTTGTGTATGATAATCTATGGGGCATATGGAAGGACAATCTCATGCTTTTAGTTTAGACTTACATACCTGGAAGTTGATATCACAATTGAAATTAGATGAATACTAGCTTTCTTAGAGAAAATCCTCGATCTCGTTAGTTCATTTAGAGAGAAGGAACTTTGAAAGACATTATTTGAAGGGAATCTCCTTGATTATTGAATTTGTGACTTAGAATTTTTAGAGTCTTGATGAGAAAACCATGCATTCTTGAAAAAAGAAGAATTAAGAAATCCTTTCTTAGGATTCTTGAATTTGTCTCCTTGAAACCCTAAGTTATGGTGTAAGGTTCTATTAGAGGTTCATGATTAGATAAAGAAATTTTGGTTGGGTAGATTGAAATTTATGAAGAGTAACTCACCTTGAGGATGAATGTTGAAAGTTAATCCTAAGTTGATGACTTTCTTGATGATTCTTGAGTGTTTATGTTTAGGAGTGAAGGGAGAGGGTATTGGTTATGAAAACTGACGTTTCATGCGTTTTGGGACCTTAAATAGAGCCCCACAGGTTTTAGGATGAATGTACTCTCAAAATAAAAAGAAAAAATATGTCATTGCTTATCCATTGAGGGTCCGCGTTTGGTCCGCAAAGCTCTCGGGGTGTGGACCTTCATACAGCTCTACACTCCTTCACTAAATTGGTCATAACTTTCTACTCTGAACTCTGATTAAGGTGAAATTGGATGTGTTGGAAAGCTAATTCAAATATCTTCGATCTGATATATTATTGGTCACCTAACGCATAATAGTTTAAGATATATGGTTATTTGAAGTTGACCCTTCTATTAACTCATACAAAAACTTAGTCGGTAGAAATATTCTGGACTTGACTTGATATAAAAGATCCCTTATGACTCAAAATCATATCTAATATACTTTAAATACTTAGGAACTGATCTTAGCTTGTATATACAACCTATAAGTCATTGGTTTGTCTAGCTTTTATAAAATCTTAAATTAGAACTACAACCTCATATCATCTCCAATTATATTCCCACACTAAGAAATTGACTTCAACATCTATACTCAATTAACAATTATCAATTAAAATCCTATATCATATGAAATATGGCTTGATCTTAGATAAAAAAAATTAGGGTGTCATAACATAGTCAATCCTTTACTATTTATGGTTCTTATGGTTGTATTCATTTCAGCCATGACCAATCCCCAATTTCATGAGTGTATAGAGAATAGGCTTTTATTATCATCTTCTTTGAAGGGGTTACACTTCACACTAACATAGGTAATTCCTAAATGTGTTATCCTATAGATATACTATTCGATCAAATCTATCTAACATAGAAACCATTAAAAACTTTAAGCTGTATTAACTCATTAATAAATCTTAATGTTTTTATCCTCGACATTGAACATAGTCTTCTTCATGAGAATAGATTCAGTTGTTTGACAATATCGAATTGTAATTTACAACTTTATTTGATTTTCTTGAACCTCGCTTTTGGGATCTCAATTCTTCTAGGTAGAGTTACCACCTTGATATCATGTCTAAGCCTTAAAACCATTCTCTTAGATGATCTTTCAACTTGTTTTCTAGCTAGGCCTTTAGCAAGTGGATCCAACACATTATCTCTGGACTTTACATAATCAATTGTGACAATTCTACCAAAGAGTAGTTGGCTCATGATATTGTTGCCTCTGTCTTATGTGATGAGGATTTTCATTGTACCTAACAATCCCTACCCTACCTATTGTTGCTTGGCTACGATAGTATATTCATATAGGTCCTATAGTCTTAGGCAAAAATGGAATGTCTTCCAAAAATTTTCGGAGCCATTCATCTTCTTCACCAGCATATTCTAAAGCAATAAATTCATACTCCATTGTAGGGTGAACAATTCATGTTTTCTTGGATAATTTTCAAGAGATTGCTCCTCCGCCAATAGTAAATACATAATCACTTGTGGATTCTACATCATTTGACTCGTTGATCCAATTTGCATCACTATATCCCTCAATCACAATAGGATATTTATTACAATGCAAAGTGTAGTTTTGTTTGCATTTTGGATATCCCAAAACTTATGTCATCGCCATCCAATGAGTTTGGTTGGGATTACTTGTAAATTGACTCAATTTACTAATAGCACATGTTTTACCTAGTCACTTATAATTCATAATATACATCAAAATTCGCAAAACTCTTGCATAATCCAATTGTAAATAATCAATTTCCCCATCACTCTTCTAAAATTTACAGCTTGAATTAATTGAAGTCTTAGCAACATTGGAATTTAAATACTTAAACTTGTTAAGTACTTTTCAATGTAATCAGATTGCTATACTGCTATATCTTGTAGAGTTCTATGAATTCTAATTCCTCAGATCAAATCAACAACTCTTAAATCTTTCATATCAATATTTGCTTGACATCATTCATTTGGTACCATTTATATAGTCAATATTCTTACTCATTATCGACATGTCATAAACACATAATGACTTCATGATTTGGAGCATTTTCAATAAGGACACATATATCACATTCATTGATCAAAAATTCATTTGCCAACATTGTTTGGTCAAACTTAGCATGCTATTGCTTGGGTGCTTGGTTGAGTCCATAAAGTGACTTAGGATGTTCAGGCTCCAGCAGTAAAGCGGTCGCAGTAAGTAATAAACCTAACCAAAAGTTAGGGTCTAATCCATAAGGAATACAAGGTTTGATGAAGTTGATCCACTAACAATCATTTCAAGTATCAATCATTATATTCTCTAAACTAAGGGGGGGAGGGTGTTGAGATTCAAAATGAAGAATAAAAATAATCACTACGCTAAGTATGCAAGAAGACACTAAAATTGAGGGACAACTTGGGAATTGTGTTCCCCATGATTCGTTGACTGAATTACCCTAGAAAACATAATCCTAATTGGGAATTCGCATGCAGGATGGTAACTTCAGCTCTTCTATCCCTCTTGTGAAGGTGAAGGTCGAATTTCACCATGGCGCTTGATCGAAAACCATGGTATGCCAACTAACTGTTACCCATTGTCCCAGTCAACCTCCCCCTGGTCAGGTTTTGTTGATTAGACGAGAAAATATTAATCAAATCTTGTCATTTACTTTCCTTTTTCTATTAATCACTACCTTGGTTAGGATCGTGATAGTAAGCGGGATTTGGTGTGGGTCACCACTAAACAACAAGCAAAGTGAAGGGAAATAAATAATACATCCAAAACTTCAATCAAAGAAATGCACAAAGTCTAGGTTATATCAAGTCAACTACTCATGGTTCCCATAACCCCAAGTTGTGGGTGCTTAGCTACTTATGGCTAAGGCAAAATCAGCAACAATTAATGTAAGAGATGTGGTTGAGAGTTTACCCAAAATAATGAAGAACAAAACACCTTCAAGATGGAAACCACAAGCTTTGATTAAAGGAAGATGAGTACAATGTGATTTTCCAAACCCATAATTTGGGTCTTCAAAAATTAAAAATTGAAATCTACACTAAACCCTGGAAATATTCTAGAGAGAATATTCAAAATGTGGAATCAAAGATTCAAAGTCTGAAGTCTCCTTCTAAAACGCTATCATTAAGTATTTATACTATTTACAAATTCATCCTAAAAGTAGAAAAGACAGTTGGCAGTAGGTACGTCACACAAGTATAACTCGTAGGGTGGCCTACGAATCTTAATCGGGGTCTCGTAGTCAGCACTTGGTATTCTGGCCTTGACTGCTATGACCTTCTATTACGAGTCGTTGCTTGAGCTATGGCTCGTATGCTCCTCTCGTAATCTAGGCCTTCAGTTCTTGGTCCAAACTTTTGGCTCACTGTTTCTTGCTACGAACCCCACCCATACGAGTTATAATGAGATTTACGACTCGTAGGGTGGTCACATATTGCTGACCTTCACTTTGCAGCTTCTTAATTTCGCTCACTGTTTCATACTACGAGGGCACCTTACGACTCGTTTCTTTGGCTAGGACTTGTAGGGTGACTCGTATGTCCTGTACTCTAGCAAAATCTGCAATTTTCTCCCAAAATCATGTCAACCAGTATTTTTTGACAACTAACTCAAAAATACATAAAAATCATAAAAAGTCGCATTAAGAACTTGCAAAATCCCTTGTTTTAGGCATCGAATGTGTTGTATTTTGACAACGCATCAAGACCCTCAACTTAGAACTACTGCTTGCCTTCAAGCGACAACTCAATCTAAGTAAACAATGAGAAACACATAGCAACTACTCTAATGGCATATACATCACTTAGCTCCAATTTAGGTAACCAACTCTCATTTTCAAAACCTGATTGCAAAGCTACCAAACAAACAAACATGACGATACATCTGACAATCCAACTATTGCCTGAGGTGAAGTACACAATATCGATTCCCTAACTAGGGCCACTTATGGTAGCCACCCTCAACTTAGGTTTTTTGCCACAATCAATAATTCACATGTTCAAGGATAGACCAGGGCCAATATCAAGGTATTTCACCAAACTAGGTTAGGCTAGCTAGGTGTCAATAAAGAAAATGTACATGTAAAGCTCAAACATTTGGAACAAAGGATTAACTATCACATTTGGTAGGTCATTTAGGTACAAGTGAGCTCACTAAAAGAACAATTTCCTATTATCCTTTCCCAATCAACCAGATCACCAGTCCAATCTTAGAGTAACATGGCAAGTTCTGAGTTAGCACACAATGCAAGAATATGGCAAAATAGGCTCTCACACACATGACATTGCAGACAAAATCAACAGGGACTCACACGTCATGCTTCAAGCTTCAACTTGCCTTCTCTTTATCATAACAAACATTGCCAAATAATAATATGAAAAATTGCATTGGCAACCAACAATCTCAAAAATTATGAGGGTACCGAATTTTCAAAATATTCAAAACAGCATTTCAAGATTATATATGCCAAAAGATAGTAACTACTATATATGTACAAATTATTTACACTACCTAAACATTCCTGTTCAAAAGAAATTAAAACATCCACAAGGAAAAAGAAACACAGCAAGAAACCCTTGGGATCAAAAATAGGGGAAGTTATGGACTCAAAACTAATCAGACTTCACCCTAATCTATAACTTCTCATACCCTACCAAAAGAA
>JAABOM020035328.1:0-17013 GCA_011800125.2 Solanum clarkiae
ACCATTTTGCATTAGCACACAACCCAAACCAACTCTAGATGCATCACAATACACAATAAAACCCTCAAGCCCATCCGATAGTGACAATATAGGAGTGGACAGAAGCCTATCTTTCAATGTTTGGAAGCTTTTCTATCATTCATCGGTCCACAAAAACTTAACCTTCTTTTGTGTCAATTTTGTCATGGGGAAATAATGTAGGAGAACCTATTAATGAACCTTCTATAGTAACCCACAAGGCCCAAGAAACTCCTAATATCTAATGGGGTCAATGGTCTAGGCCAATTTCTAATCACAACGATCTTCTGATGATCCACTTTAATACCATCCCTCGACACCACAGGACCCAAGAATGCAACTTCCTTCAACAAAATTTCACACATTTCATATTTAGCATACAATCTATCTCCCTCAATCTTTGCAACACAACCCTCAAATGGCCCATATGCTTCTCCTTACTATGTGAATAGATCAAAATATCATCAATGAAGACCACAACAAAGGAATCAAGGTAGGGTTTGAAGACCCTATTCATTAAGTCCGTGAAGATGGCCTGTGCATTAGTCAACCCAAAGGACATCACCAAAAATTCATAATGCCCATATCTAGTCCAGAAGGTTGTCTTAGGAATATCACACTCCCTCACACTCACTTGGTGGTACCTGGATCGTAGATCAGTCTTACAGAAAAGGCTAGGTCTTGCAATTGGTCAAACAAGTCATCAATTCTTAGAAGAGCATATCTATTCTTTATAGTGACTCCATTCGCTTGCCGGTAGTTAATGTACATTCTAAGTGACCCTTCTTTATTCTTTACAAATAAAACCGGTGCACTCCAAGGTGATTGGCTAGGTCTAATAATTCCCTTTTCCAATAAATCTTTCAATTGCTCCTTTAACTCCCTCAACTCTGCCAAGGCCATACGGTAAGGGGGAATGTAGATAGGTTGGGTGTTGAGAAGGAGATCTATGACAAAATCAATATCCATTTTGGGAGGGACACTAGGCAGATCATTAGGGAAGACACCAAGAAATTAACTTACAAATGAAACCGACTCAATGGAAGGGACTTTGGACTTCACATCTTTAACCCTCAGAAGATGATACAAACATCCCTTTGAAATCAACCTATGGGCTTTAATGCATGATATGAACATACCCCTTATTACCACGTCACGACTTTTCCACTCAAGGATGGGTTTATTTGGGAATTAAAACTTGACCTACGGGTTCTATAATCAAAAGAAGCATAGTATGTATGCAACCAATCCATCCCAAGAATGACATCAAAATCAACCATATCTAATTCAACAAGATCACAAGGTAGGACTTCATGATCTAGCATAGTAAAGAACAATCGTTTGGGGGAAAAACTCACCATAACTCTATAACACGAATTAAAACATAAAGAAGGGAAATATTTCCTAAAATGACTCATAGCCTCCTATTCATAGACATGGCGCACCTCCCAACCATAAATAGAACTCTAATCGACGTGGTGTGTTGGACTCTGAGGATCTATCAACCTAGTGCTCTGATACCAATTTTCTCATGACCCAAGCCTAGGGCCTAGATGTGACACGGTGAATGGGGAACCCAAAGGAACCCCAATCAAGATTCTTAACTTGTCATTACACATCATTGGTCACGAATGCATATAAAAGATATAAAGTAAACATAAGGGGCAAAGGGACTAAGGGATAGCTTACAAAATATCATCATTACGAAATAAGGAGTCATAGCTCATACTATATATACATAACTTGTCTAACAAATACCTCTAAATACATAGATAGAGAAGGGGCCAAGACAATGTAACTGGGCTCACCCTCATAGTTAAAATAGGACATAAAATAGATTGTCTCAATACAAAGCAAGAGGAAAATATAGACCAAGGTCCTTGAAATGAAGGACTTACCAACTAGCTTGAAATGACACCGACTAGCCACGTGGAGGAGGAGGATGGTCAACTTAGGCTCTGGTCCCTACATGGTGATATCATGTAAGCATGAGTATGCATTAGTATGTTTGAATGTACTAAGTTTGTGGGATGCCATGCAACAAGAAATAGATATCATAATCAAAATGCATAACAATAGGCAATAGACATATTATAACAAGATGGCATGTAAGATCAATTCTAGAGTAAATCATGCTTAAACATCTCATGCTCATATAAGATATAATATGCGAAAAATAGACTAAGCTAGATTTCCAAAGTATAATCCCCTTGGTGGGTTGGTGATGATAGATCCCATCACCCTAGTGTGTGAGGTATTAACTCTTCATCAAGATTAGTGATGACAGAACCCATCACCCTAGTGTGTGAGGTATTAACCCCTCATCAAGGTTAGTGATGATAGCTCTGATCACCCTAGTGGTTGAGAGGTACCCTAGTGTCTGAGGTATTAACTCTTCATCAAGATTAGTGATGATAGAACCCATCACCCTAGTGTGTGAGGTATTAACCCCTCATCAAGGTTAGTGATTATATCTCTCATCACCCTAGTGGTTGAGAGATTAACCCCTCAACATGGTTACTGATGATAGAACTCATCACCCTAGTGGTTGAGATATTGACCCCTCAACAAGGCTCCCTATTGGGAATTGTCAAATACAACACTTCATATAAAATTCATCATGTACATAACATCATTTCATCATCATATAGTCATTTATATCATTTGATAAGCTTCGCACCTTCAACGCCATAAGAAAACCTAGCCAGACATTTTATGAAACACTTACGGGTGTGTAATGGGGATAAAACACCATGAAATTTAGAGATGAAAATATTTAATAAAATCAATTGTAAGACCATCAATTAACACCTTGCAACATCCCCAAGACATTCACATCAAAACCCCTCATCAAATTCAACATTACATCAAAGATTTAGAGCTCAAAACATGCTAAAATAACTATACTTTCATAAATTAAAATCATTGTGAGATAAATTTCTTAATATACATGACCTATATATAAAATCAACTTTAAATCATGCAATATTAGTAAAAAAAGGTCTTAGGAACCATGGGTGAAAGGACCCAATGGCTAAACACTACATACCTTAGTTTTGGAGAAGTTCTTGGTGAAGAATGATAATGCAGGCTTGAAGCTTGAAGAGAATCCTTAGTTTCGGATAAGGGTTTTGAGTCTTGAATTTTTGAGTGAAAATATGGCTAAGTGTTTTAGTGAGTGTTGGAAAATATTTTGGGTATATGAGGGAGAAATTTGGCCAAGTATACATAAGAATGTGTTTTGGAAAACTTAGGCCCAACACTTTGAAAAATTTGGACGAACTAAAAAAAATACTCTAAAGTGAAACATTGCTGCATTACACCAAGGAAGCTTAGTACTCACTGGAAATCATCACTT
This sequence comes from Solanum clarkiae, assembly GCA_011800125.2. Classification (NCBI taxonomy): domain Eukaryota; kingdom Viridiplantae; phylum Streptophyta; class Magnoliopsida; order Solanales; family Solanaceae; genus Solanum; species Solanum clarkiae. The sequence goes on from JAABOM020035328.1 coordinate 3,377, forward strand.
AAAATTATATAATTTCTAATCTTTTGCTCTTAAATTGAGGTTAGACCCTTCTTCACCTAATTTTTACCCCTTGATCACAAATATGAATCGCATTTTTGAAATAACAAATTAATTTTGAGATGTATGAAAATTAAAATTTCAAGCATTCCGAGGCACATTTTTGGGCACTTTTAGGGTCCTTTCATCTTTGCTATGCTAGATCATGCCTAATATGAGGCAATAATAGCTCACACACCTGAGGAGCAATCAGCCAGTGGAGAGCTTGGGGATGCTTTCACCTTGCTTGGACAAGTGGTGGCTAATCAAGCCAAACAAGGGGCCCAAGCCCCTCATGCTCCTACATCGTCCTCTCGAGTAAGAGACTTCATGAGAGTGAATCCCCTGGAATTCCATGGGTCAAAGATGAGTAAGGACCCCTAAGAGTTCATTGATGGGGTCTACAAAATTTTGTCTATCATGGGTGTGACGCCGGAGGATAAGGCGGAGTTGTCGGCCTACCAACTCAAAGGGATAACATAAATATGGTACAAATAGTGGAAGAAGGAAAAGGGAATCAACTATGTAGTTCTTTGGGAGGAGTTCAAGGTGGCTTTCCTTAATCGGTTCTTCCGCCTTGAACTAATGGAAGCTAAGTTGGTGGAATTTATGAATTTGTGACAAGGGTCTATGAATGTGAGGGAGTATTCCCTCAAGTTTACCCAACTTTTGATATATGCTCCACATTTGGTGTCCAACTCAAGATCTATGATTAAAAAATTTGTAATGGGTGTGTCTGACTTGGTTAGTGAGGAGCGCCGGTACACCATGTTGATTAATGACATGGACTTGTCACATTTGATGAACTTTGCCGAGCAAATGGAAGGAGAGAAATTGAGGAAGTGGAGGGGTCATGAGGGGAGAAATTGTGAACCACGATCTGATATAATAGATAAAGAAACCCTATGCAACCTCACTAACTCGTGGATGTAAAACCTTGCATACTCTCCAACCCCATATGTATTCTTAATAGGTAGAAAGTGAGCCGATTTTGTTATCCTATCAACCACACCACCCATATGGAATCAAAACCTTTTCTAGTCTTGGGCAACCCAACAACAAAATCCACAGTATCACCTTGCACTTCCAAGTAGGAATCTTGATGTCTTGGTTAGGGCACCCATCCTTTGATGTTCGTCTTTGACTTGTCGACAACTATGGCAACCATAAAAAAATTTGGGAATATCCCTCTTCATGCCTCCCCACCAATACACATTCCTCAAGTCTCTATACATTTTCGTGGAACCGGGTGAATAGAATAAGAGGAATTATGGGCCTCACCAAGAATTCTCTCCCTCACCCCATCAACATATGGCACACACAACCTATCTTGATATCTAAGCGCCCCATCTCCCCCTTGGGAGAAAACCTCTATTTTTCCCTCTTTCACCAAGGCCATCATATCAAGCAAAGAGGAGTCTATATCTTCTTTTGCTATCACTTCATCAACCGAAGAAGATTTAGAACTAGCAACAACAATTGCACCATTAACCACATCTTCCAACCTCACCCTAATTTAGCCAATCTATGCACCTCCTTAGCCATCTCCCTATCACCACCATCAACATAAGATAGGCTACCATAGACACCCGACTTAAAGCATCCGCCAAAATATTTTCCTTACCTGGATGATAATGCACACTCATGTCATAATCCGTAAGAAGTACTAGCCACCTTATTTGTCTCAAGTTGAGATCCTTTTGTGTGAAAATGTATTGGAGGCTCTTATGATGGGTGAAAACATCAACATACACCCCATAAAAATAATGTCACCAAATATTTAATGCAAACACCATTGCCGCCAATTCAAGATCATGGATGGGATGGTTCTTTTCATTCACTTTGAGTTGTCTAGAAGCATATGTTATGACGTTACCATTTTGCATTAGCACACAATCCAAACCAACTCTAGATGCATCACAATACACAACAAAACCCGCAAGCCCATCCAGTAGTGACAATATAGGAGTTGATAGAAGCCTATCTTTCAATGTTTGAAAGTTCTTCTAATATTCATCGGTCCACAAAAACTTAACCTTCTTTTGTGTAAATTTTTTCATAGGGGAAACAATAGAGGAGAACCCATTAATGAACCTTCTATAGTAACCCATAAGGCCAAAGAAACTCCTAATATCTGATGGGGTCAATGGTCTAGGCCAATTTCTAATCACAACGGTCTTTTGAGGATCCACTTTAATACCATCCCCCGACACCACATGACCCAAGAATGCAACCTCTTTCAACAAAAATTCACACTTTTCATATTTAGCACACAATCTGTCCTCCCTCAATCTTTGCAACACAACCCTCAAATGGCCCATATGGTTCTCCTTACTATGTGAATAGATAAAAATATCATCAACGAAGACCACAACAAAGGAATCAAGGTAGGGTTTGGAGACCCTATTCATTAGGTCCATGAAGATGGCCTGTGCATTAGTCAACCCAAAGGACATCACCAAAAATTCATAATGCCCATATCTAGTCCGTAAGGTCGCCTTGAGAATATCACACTCCCTCACCCTCACTTGATGGTACCCGAATCATAGATAAGTCTTACAGAAAAAGCTAGCTCTTGCAATTGGTCAAACAAGTCATCAATTCTTAGAAGAGGATATCTATTCTTTATAGTGACACCATTGACTTGCCGGTAGTTAATGTACACTCTAAGTGACCCATCTTTCTTCTTTACAAATAATACTGGTGCACTCCAAGGTGATTGGCTAGGTCTAATAATTCTTTTTTCCAATGAATCTTTCAATTTCTCCTTTAACTCCCTCAACTCTGTCAAGGCCATATGGTAAGGGGGAATGGAGATAGGTTGGGTGTCGGGAAGGAGATCTATGCCAAAATCTATCTCCATTTTGGGAGGGACACCAGGAAGATCATTAGGGAAGACACCAAGAAATTCACTTACAACCAAAACTGACTCAATGGAAGGGACTTTGGACTTCACATCTTTAACCCATAGAAGATGATACAAACATCCCTTCGAAATCAACTTATAGGCTTTAATGCATGATATGAACATACCCCTTACCACCACATCATGACTTTCCCACTCAAGGACGGGTTCATTTGGGAATTAAAACTTGACCCTACGGGTTCTGTAATCAAAAGAAGCATAGTACGCATGCAACCAATATATCCCAAGAATAACATCAAAATCAACCATATCTAATTCAATAAGATCATAAGGTAGGACTTTATGCAAGATGCAAACTGGAAAATTTCTATACACCCACCTTGCAACAATAGATGCAGCAATAGGAGTAGACATCTCATATGACTCATGCAACAACTTAAACTCAACATGGAACTTTTTAGCAACAAAGGAGATAACAAAGGAAAGGGTGGCACCCTGATCAATCAATGCAATACATAAAGATCAAAGATTTTCAACATATTGGTAACAACATCAGGGACCTCACTAAGACCTTGACTCCCATGTAGAGCATAAAAATAATTGTGCCTTGGGGCACCTTCTTGAGGACCACCTCTACCCAATGGAACCTTGCACCACGAATCTTGCCATGGTTTCTTGGACAATCTATCTTCTTGTGACCAAGCTCCCCATATTCATAGTATTCATTATAACCCTTCAAACATGGGACCTTATGATCTACTCCACATCCAAGAAACACATCCTTAGGAGCCACACCACCAATACCTTGAGGCTTAAGGAAGTCATTGGCAAACCTCCTATTAATAGCATGAGAAGGCCTTTGGCCTTGATTAAATATAACACCCTTTTAGAACATACCCTCATATTGGGCCCTCTTGGCCTCATGGCCCGTCCTCTTTCTCAATTTTTCATTCTCTATTTGCTCGGCATATGTCATCAACTTAGACAAGACCATGTCACCAATTAGCAAGACGGACTGGCATTCTTCACTCACCAAATTGGAGACCCCCATAACAAATCAATTCATCCTCAATCTAAGATTCGCCATAAAGTGAGGAGCATACTTTAAAAGTTGATTAAATTTGAGAGCGTACTCCATCACAGTCATAACACCTTGTTTCAAGCTCATAAACTCTACCAACTTTGCTTCCCTAAGCTCAAGATTGAAGAATTGACTAAGGATGACCAATTTTAATTCCTCCCAAAGCACCACATAGCCATTACGCTTCTCATCCTTCCCTTGATCATACCAAATTTGGGCTACCCCCTTGAGTTGACATGTCGCCAACTTCATCTTTTCATTCGGCTCAACACCCATGATATTTAAGATTTTGCAGACCTTATTAGTGGACTCTTCTGGATCTTCATACATCTTTGACCCATGGAAAACCAGAGGATTCATCCTCTCGAAGTCTCTTACCCTAGCTCTCGGGGTAGTAGCATGAGGGGCTTGGGCCCCTTCTTTGATTTAGTTGGCCACCACTTGGCCAAGTATAATGAGAGCATCCCGGAGCTCACCATTGCTAAGTTGCTCCTCAGGAGTTTGGGCCCATCTTCCTCTAGTGTTAGGCATAATCTAGCATAGTAAAGAACAATTGTTTGGGGGAAAAACTCACCATAACTCTATAATATGAATTAGAACATTAAGAAGGGAAATATTTCCTAAAACACCCATAGCCTCCTATTTATAGACATGGCGTACTTAACAACCACGAATAGAACTCTAATTGACGTGGTGTGTTGGACTCTGAGGATCTATCAATCTAGTGCTCTTATATCAATTTTCTCATGAACCAAGCCTAGGGCCTAGATGTGACACGGTGAATGAGGAACCCAAAGGAACCCCAATCAAGCTTTTTAACTTGTCATTACACATCATTGGTCACAAAAGCATATAAAAGACATAAAGTAAGCATAAGGGGCAAAGGGAATAAGGGATAGCTTACAGAACATCATCATTATGAGACAAGGAGTCATAGCTCATACTATATATACATAGCTTTTCTACCAAACACCTCTAAATACATAGATAGCACGGGGGCTAAGATAATGTAATCGGGCTCACCCTCATAGTTATAATAGGACATAAAATAGATTGTCTCAATACAAAGCAAGAGAAAAATATAGGCCAAGGTCCTTGAAATGGAGGACTCACCACTAGCTTTAAATGACACCGATTAGCCACATGGAGGAGGAGGATGGTCAACTTAGGCTCTGGTTCCTATATGGAGATATCATGTAAGCAAGAGTATGCGTTAGTATGTTTAAATGTACTATGTATGTGGGATTCTATGCAACAAGAAATAGACACCATAATCAAAATGCATAACAATAGGCAATAGGCATATTATAACAAGATGGCATGTATGATCGATTCAAGAGTAAATCATGCTTAAACAAATCATGCTCATATAAGATATAATATGCGAAGAATAGACTAAGCTATATTTCCAAAGTATAAACCCCTTGGTGGGTTGGTGATGATAGCAACCATCACCATACTGTGTGAGTTACAAACCCCTCATCAAGGTCAGTGAAGATAGAACCCATCACCCCATTGTGTGAGGTATTAACTCTTCATCAAGATTAGTGATAATAGAACCCATCACCCTAGTGTGTGAGGTATTAACCTCTCATCAAGGTTAGTGATGATGGCTCTCATCGCGCTAGTGGTTGAGACGTTAACCCCTCAACATGGTTAGTGATGATAGAACCCATCACCCTAGTGGTTGAGATATTGACCCCTCAACAAGGCTCCCGTATTGGGAATGGTCTATTACAATACTTCATATAAAATTCATCATGTACATAACATCATTTCATCATCATATAGTTATTTATATCATTTCATAAGCTTCAGACCTTCAATGCCACAAGAAACCCTAGCCAAACTTTTTATGAAACATGTGGGGTGTGTAATGAGGATAAAAGACCATGAAATTTAGAGATGAAAATATTTAATAAAATCAATTGTAAAACAATCAATCAACACCTTATAACACCCCCAAGACATTCACATCAAAACCCCACATCAAGTCCAACATTACATCAAAGATTTAGAGCTAAAAACATGCTAAAACAACTATACTTACATAAACTAAAATCATTGTGCAGTAAATTTCTTAATATACATGACCTATATGTAAAATCAACTTTAAATCATGCAATATTAGTAAAAAGGGGATTAGGAACCATGGGTGAAAGGATCCAATGGATAAACACTACATGACTTAGCTTTGGAGAAGTTCTTGGTGAAGAACGAAGATGGAGGCTTGAAGTTTGAAGAAAATCCTTAGTTTCCAATGAGGGTTTTGAGTCTTGAATTTTTGAGTAAAAATATGGCTAAGTATTTTAGTGAGTGTTGGAAAGTATTTTGGGGGATATGAGGGAAATATTTGGCCAAGGATATGTAAAAATGTGTTTCGGAAAACTTGGTCCCAACACTTTGAAAAATTTGGATGAACTACAAAAAAATACTCTAAAGTGAAACATTGCTGCGTTACACCAAGGACGCTTAGTGCTCACTGGAAATTGTCTCTTAAAATTATATAATTGCTAATCTTTTGCTCTTAAATTGAGGTAAGACCCTTCTTCACCTAATTTTGACCCCTTGATCACAAATATGAATTGGATTTTTGAAATAACAAATTAATTTTGAGATGTAGGGAAATTAAAATTGCAAGCATTTTGAGGCACATTTTTGGGCAATTTTGGGGTCGTTTCATCTTTACTATGCTAGATCATGCCTAATACGAGGGAAAGAAGAGCTCACACGCCCGAGGAGCAATCGACCAGTGGAGATCTTAGGGATGCTTTCACCTCGCTTGGACAAGTGGTGGCTAATCAAGCCAAACACGGGGCCCAAGCCCCTCATGCTCCTACACCGGCCTCTCAAGTAAGAGACTTCATGAGAATGAATCCCCTGGAATTCCATGGGTCAAATATGAGTAAGGATCCCCAAGAGTTCATTAATGAAGTCTACAAAATTTTGTCCATCATGGGTGTGAGGCCGGAGGATAATGCAGAGTTGCAGGCCTACCAAGTCAAAGGGATAACACAAATATGGTACAAACAATGGAAGAAGGAAAAGGGAATCAACTATGTAGTTCTTTGGGAGGAGTTCAAGGTGGACTTCCTTAATCGGTTCTTCTGCCTTGACTTAAGAGAAGCTAAGTTGGTGGAATTTATGAATTTGTGACAAGGGTCTTGACATGGAATTGTCACGTTTGATGAACTTTGCCGAGCAAATGGAAGGGGAGAAATTGAGGAAGTGGAGGGGTCATGAGGTCAAGAGGGCCTGTTTCGAGGGTAAGTTCCTAAAGGGTAGCCGGATCAACCAAGGCCAAGTGTCCTCTCATGCTTCTAATAGGTGATTTTCCAATGACTTCCCGAAGCCCCAAGGTGTTGGTGTTGTGGTTTCTAATCAGGTGTGTCCTTGGGGGAAAGGGTCATAGAGGTCCATTCTTGGGAGATACTAATGCACGCTTTGGTTATGGGGAAGTGGGTCACAAAAAGGTGGATTGCTCCCTAGATTAGAATAAGGACAAAGTGTTTTGTCCACAAGGTGCTAATGCGGTCCATTGGGGAGAGGTGGCCAGCAAGATTGTTCCCCAAGGCATAATCGATTTTATTATTTACATGGGAGGCAAGGGGCTTATGAGGTCCCTGATGTTGTTACCGATATATTGAAAATCTTTGACTTCGATGTGTATTCTTTGATTGATCCGGGTGCCACTCTTTCTATTGTTATCCCCTTTGTTGCCAAAAATTTCCATGTTGACCCCAAGTTTTTACATAAGTCATATGAGGTGTCTACTCCTATTGGTGTATCTATTGTTGCTAGAAAATTTTATAAAAGTTGTCCTATTTGCATCTTGCATAAAATATTGCGTTGTGATCTTGTTCAGTTAGACAGAGTCGATTTTGATATTATTCTTGGGATGGATTAGTTGCATGCATACTATGCTTCTATTGCTTGTAGAACCCGTAGAGTGAAATTCCAATTTCCAAATGAACCCATACTTGAGTGGGAGAGTCAAGATGTAGTGGTCATGGGTAGGTTCATCTCTTGCATTAAAGCCTATAACTTGATCTCTAAGGGGTGTCTTTACCATCTTGTGAGGGTTCTGGATGTGGAGTCTAAAGTCCTCCCCAAGGAGTCGCTTCTAATTGTAAATGCATTTCTTGATGTCTTCCCAAATGACCTTCCCGATGTTCCTCCTGAAAGGGAAATAGACTTTGCCGCCAGATACTCAACCCATTTTCATTCCCCTTTACATATTTCCCTGGCGAGTTGAAGGAGTTAAAGGATCAATTGAGGGGACTTGTTGGAGAAGGGATTTATTAGGCCTAGCCAATCACCTTGGAGCGTACCAGTATTGTTTGTGAAAAAGAAGGATGGGTAGCCATCAAGAATAGGTATCTTCTTCCAAAGATTGATGATTTGTTTGACCAATTGCAATAAGCTAGCTATTTCTCTAAGATTGATCTTCGCTCCGGGTATCATCAAGTGAAATTGAGGTAGTGTGATATTCCCAAGATGTCCTTCCGGACTAGGTATGGGGATTAAAAATTTGTGGTGACGTATTGTGGGTTGACCAATGCACCAACCATCTTTATGGACCTAAAGAATAGGGTCTTTAAACACCACCTTGATTCCTTTGTTGTGGTCTTCATTGATGACAATTTGATCTATAGTCATGGTGAGAGGAGCATAGGACTCATTTAAGGGTTGTGTTGCAACGAATGAGGGAGGAGAAATTGTATGCTAAATATGAAAAGTGTGAATTTTAGTTGAAAGAGGTTGCCTTTCTAGCTTATGTGGTGTCGGGAGATGGTATAAAGGTGGATCCTGAAAAGATCAATGTGATTAGAAATTGGCCTACACCATTGACCCCATAAGATATTAAGAGTTACTTGGGCTTAGTAGACTACTATTAGAGGTTTGTGAATGGGTTCTGTTCTATTGCTTCCCCTATGACAAAATGACTTAAAAAAAGGTTAAGTTTGTGTGGACGATGAATGTGAGAGGAGCTTCCAAACCTTGAATGATAAGCTTGTATCTGCCCTTATATTGTCACTACCAGATGGGCTTGAGGGATTTGTTGTGTATTGTGATGATTCCCGGGTTGGCTTGCATTGTGTTTGATGCAAAATGGTAAGTTCATAGCCTATGCTTCTAGACAGCTCAATGTGCATGAAAAGAACTACCCTACCCATGATCTTGAGTTAGCCACTATTGTGTTTGCATTAAAGATTTGGCATCATTACTTGTATGAGCTGCATGTTGATGTGTTCACCAATCATAAGAGCATCCAATATATCTTCACTCAAAAGAATCTCAATTTGAGGCAAAGGATATGGTTAGAACTTCTTAAGGACTATGGTATGAGTATGCATTATCATCCCGGTAAGGCAAATGTGGTGGCAGATATTTTGAGCAGGGTGTTTATGGGTCTTATAACTCATGTTGGTGGTGGTGATAAGGAGATGGCTAGGGAGGTGCATCGATGGCTAGATTGGGAGTTAGGTTGTTAGAGGTTGGTAATGGGGGTATTGTTGTTATTGATGGTTCTAGGTCTTCCTTGGTTTATGAGGTGGAAGATAAACAAGATCTTGATTCCTCCTTGTTAGAATTTAAGGCCTTGGTAAAAGAGGGCAAGGTGGAAGTTTTCTCCCAAGGGAGAGATGGTGCCCTTAGGTACCAAAGTAGGTTGTGTGTGTCTTGTGTTGATGGTTTGGGGGAGAGAATCCTCGATGAGGCCCATAACTCTTCTTCTTCAATCCACCCCAGTTCCACCAAAATGTATAGAGAACTGAAAGATGTGTATTGGTGGGGAGGCATGAAGAGGGACATTGCCAAATTCGTTTCCTGTTGTCATAGTTGTCAACAAGTCAAAGTTGAATATCAAAGGCTCGGTGGCCTAACCCAAGACATTGAGGTCCTTACTTGGAAGTTGGAAGAGATAAATATGGATTTTGTGGTTGGGTTGCCCAAGACTAGAAAGTGTTTTGATTCCATTTGGGTTGTGGTTGAAAGGATGACAATATCTGTTCACTTCCTACCGGTTAAGACCATATATTGGGCTAAAGATTATGCAAGGTTGTACATTCATGACCTGGTAAGGTGTTTCGGGTTCCTTCACGTTCCCTATTCACAGATCATGTCTAGGCCCTTTGTCCATCTTATTGGATTATGGGGCACAATTCACTTCACACTTTTGGAGGTCCTTTCATAGGGGTCTTGGTACTAGAGTTAAGGTTTCTACGACCTTCCACCCTCAAATGGATGGCCAAGCTAAGAGAACCATCCAAAATTCTTGAGGATATTCTTAGAGAATGTGTGTTCGAGCTTAAATGTAGATGGGATGATCATCTTCCATTGATTTAGTCTTCCTACAACAATAGCTATCAATCTAGTATCGGTATGGCTCCATTTGAGGCTCTCTATGGGAGACATTGTACATCACTAGTTGGTTTGTTTGAGGTTTCTGAGGTATCTTTTTTGGGACCAGATCTGGTTATGGAGGCTCTTGATAAGGCTATAATGATTAGAGAAAGGTTGAAGATAGCCCAAAGTCGCCAAAAGTCCTACGCCAACGTGAGGAGAAGGGATCTTGAGTTCAAGGTTGGTGATTGGGTCTACTTGAAGGTGTCACCCATGAATGGTGTGGTCCATTTTTGTAAGAAGGGAAAGTTGAGTCCAAGATATGTGGGTCCCTATAGGGTGATGAGAAGGGTTGGCAAGGTAGCTTATGAGTTAGAATATCCTAGAGAAATGGATTTGGTTCATCCGGTGTTTCATGTGTTTATGTTGAGGAAAAGTGTGTGTTGTCCGAATACTATTGTGCCTCTTGATGTTGTGGGTATGGTTGAGGATATTTTGACATAAGAAGAGGTTCTGCTTCAGATTTTCGATTAGCAAGTGAAGAGACTGAGAAACAAAGAGGTCGCTTCCATTAAGGTCTTTTGGAGGAATCAATAAGTTGAAAATGCTACTTGGGAGGCCGAAGCGACATGCAAAAGCGATATCCTTACTTTTTCCACTCCACTCAAGCCTAAGGTGTTGGTCTAAGTACTTTGTATGTTCTCAAGTATTAATTTCAGCCCTCATGTCATTGCATATGTTCATGTTTAAAACGATTAAGTTCGTGATGATTTTACACTTAGGATGAGATTTTGAAATGATGTTTAAGTGCATTGTTGCATTTCAATGTGCGCTGAAATTGTCATGTTTGTGTCTCTCATGTATGTCACTTGGCACTCTGGGACAAATGTTTCTTAGGGGGAGATATTGTAACGACCCCAAAAAGCGCCCAAAAATGTGCGTTGGAAGTGCTCCGAATTATAATTTACATATATCTCAAAATCTGTGTGCCATATCGAAAATCTGACATCGTATTCTTGATAAATAGGTCATTTTGAGTGGAAAAGGGGTCTAACCCCGAATTAAAGAGCAAACAATTGGCAATTTTGATTTTCCCAAAAATAATTTGCAGTGAGCTTTTCACGCCGCTGGCACGAAGCGCCAAGGGTGCGCACTAGTGAAAATTTTCTATCTAATTTTAACTTCGGTCCAAGACTTTTATGTCTTGGGCCTAAGTGTTCCCAATGTGAAAATACCTATATTTAGCCATTTTTTCCCTCATATCATTCAAAACATTCCCCAGTTGTCATTCAAACACCTAGTCAAATATTTTACTCCTAATCTCAAGTCTCAAAACATCTCCGGATCTAAGGATTTCCACTCAAGCTTTAAATTTCCATCCCAAATCTTCACGAAGTTCATCTCCAAGGCTAAGGTATGTTGGTTTATTTCATGGGTCCCTTTCACCCATGATACCCAAGCTTCCTTTTACTCTAATTTGCATAATTTAAAGTTGATTTACAATGGGTCAGTCTTATTATGAAAATCACTGCATGCTATGTTGAAGCTCATGAAAATTCTGACTGTTTTGCTATGTTTTGAGTTATGAATCCAAGGTTTATTGTAAGATTTGATGAAGGTTTTTGATATAATTTGCTTGCGGGTGTTATCAAGTATCTACTGAAGATTTCACATTGAATTTTCTAGCATAATTTCACTCTGAATTACATGGTATTACACTAGTACTACATAGGCTCTTAGTGTTTGATAAAATGTAAGGTTATGATTTCTTGAGGAATTGAAGGTCCAATCAATGTCTTATGAGTTAAATGACAATATGATAATGATATGATGATGACATGATGAAATGATGATGAAATAAATGCATGTATATGGTTCTCTCTATATACTGTTAGAATGTGGCCATGCCTTACCCGGGAGTTGCGCGCCAGGTAACCTTGTGTCAAAACCAAAGCCTAGGGCCTAGACATGTCCAGCGAATGGGGAACCTAAAGGAACCCCAAACGAGCCTCATAACATATTATTACACATCATTGGTCACGGAAGCAATGTAAAACAACATAAGAAACATAAACAAAGGGGAGTTGGGACAGCGGGAGAGAGATTAATACTTAAGTGACATACAGAAGTTTGGAAAACAAGGCAAGGGACAATGACAAAGCTTGCATAATATCATAATCAAGAGACGAAAGAGTCAAGTCTTATATCATAGATACATATTTTGTCCAACTACACCTTTACTACATAGAACTTTGCCGGGGCCAAGACAAGCAATCGGGCTCACCCTCATAGTCAAAATAGAACATAAAGAACAATGTCTCCATACTTAATAGAGCAACATAAACTAAGGTCCCCGAAGTGGGAGAATCACCAACTAGTTTGAGTATCACCGACCTAGCCATATGAAGGAGGAGGATGATCAACTTGGGCTTCGATCCCTACATGCTTATATCATGTACGCAAGAGTATGCGTTAGTACATTTGAATGTACTAGGTTTGTAGGATGCAATGCAACAAGAGATAGACATCATAATCGAAATACATAACAGTAGGAAGTAGTCATAATATAACAATATTACATGTGTGATCAATGCTTAAGTAAATCATGCTTATGTAACTCATGCTCATATAGGATATCATATGTGTAGAAGAGACCAAGCTAGATTTCCAAATGTACAATCCTTTGGAAGGTTACTGATGATGCTGCCCCATCAATTGGGTGGATGAGTATGAACCCCCATATAGACTAGTGATAATGTCACCCCATCACTGAGATAGAGGAGTACGAACCCTCATCTAGGTTGGTGATAATTCTACCCCATCACTAAGGTGGATGAGTAGGAACCCTCATCTGGGTTGGTGATAATGCGACCCCTTAACTGAGGTGGAGAAGTACAAAGACTTCCATAGGTTGATGAGTAAAACCCCCAATATAGGCTAGTGATGATGCCGCCCCATCACTGAGGTGGAGAAGTACAAGCCCTTCCCTAGGTTGATGAGTACAAATCTCCATCTAGGTTACCTGGGTTCTTATTCCCCCAGAATTGGGCATGGTCTAACTCAACACTTTATATAGAATTTATCATATACATAAACTCATTTCATCATCATATAGTCATTTATATCATATCTCATGTTTTGGACCTTCAACTCCTCAAGAAACCACATCCGGACATTTTATCAAACACATAAATTCATCGTAAAACCACCAATAAACACCTTGCAACACCCTCAAGAAATATAAAATAAAACCTTTATCATATCTTACAATAGATCAATGATTTATAGCTCAAGATATAGCAAAACAGT
>JAABOM020035359.1:0-17008 GCA_011800125.2 Solanum clarkiae
GCCATTTTGCTTTATTCCATCATACTCCAAGGCCAAAAAATAGTCAATCTTTGGCTCCATCCGAGATTGATGGAATGGGTTCTACAATCAATATAGCCATAATATGCATACAACCAATTCATCCCAAGAATAACATTAAATCCACCATATCAACCTCAACAAAATCACAAGGAAATACTTTGTGTAAAATCCAAATGGGATAATTTCAATAGACCTTTCTAGCAACAATAGATGTACTAATAGGGAGTAGACACCTCATAAGACTCACACAATAATCCGAGTTCAACATGAAACATTTTGGCAATAAGAGGAGTAACAAAAAAAAGAGTGGCATCCGGGTCTATCAATGCATACACATCAAAATCAAAGACTTTTAACATACCGTGATGACATTGGGTACCTCATCTACCTATTGCCTCCCTTGAAGAGCATAAAACCAATTGTGCCTTAGGGCACCACCTTTTTGTCCTCCTCTTCCCAAAGGAATCGCATTAGCACCCCAGCCTTGTGGATGAACATCCTTACCCTTGTTTCAGTTACGAAGGCAATCTATCATCTTGTGGCCTACTTCCCCACAACTATAGCAAGCACTATTATCCCTCAAGATGGGCCATCATGACCCTTACCATATTTTGGACACACAACATTAGGGCCTACACTACTATCACCTTGTACCCTTGGATAGTCATTGGCAAACCTTCTATTGGGAGCATGAGAAGACCCTTGACCTTGAAGAAACTGGTCACCTTTGAGACTTTGGAACTTACCATCAAAACGGGCCCTTTTGGACTCATTACCTTTTCTCTTTCTCAACTTCTCCCCCTCTAATTGTTTGGCATAAGCCATAAGGAGGGATAAGTCCACATCACCTATCAACATGGCGGTATGACATTCTTCACTTACCAAATCGGATGAACCCATCACTAACTTATGCATTCTAGACCTTGGGTCGATAACCAAATGCAAAGCATATTTTGAGAGTTGGTTGAACTTGAGGGCTTACTCCCTTACACTCATAGATCAGTGCTTCAAATTTATGAACTCTATCATTTTGGCTTCCCTAAGCTTAAGAGGAAATAAGTGGTTGAGGAGAGCTGTCTTAAACTCTTCCCATAGAATGACATTATTTTTCCCCTTCTCGTCCTTCCATTGAGTATACCATATTTGATCCACCGCGTTGAGTTGGTAAGCTGCCAACTCTGCCTTCTCCTCCGACCTCACACCTATGATAACCAACACTTTGTATACCTCATCAATAAATTCTTGAGAGTCCTTATCCACTTTAGACCCATCGAACTTTGGTGGGTTCATCCTCATAAAGTCCCTCACCCGAGATGTTGGAGTAGGAACATGAGGGGCTTGGGCCCCTTAGTTGGCTTAGTTAGACACAACTTGAGCAAGCAAGGTAAGAGCATCCCGGATCTCTCCATGAGCTGGTTGTTCCTCAGGTGTGCGGGCTCTCCTTCCTCTTGTGTTAGGCTTGATCTAGCATAGCAAAGAACAATCATTAGGGGGAAATCTTACCCTAACTCCTATAGTACAACATAGAGTAAGAAGTAGGGAAACATTTCCTAAGACGTCTCATAGCCTCTTACTCATAGTTATGGTGCACAACACAACCATGAATAAGACTCTAATCAACGCAGTGTGTTAGATGTCGAGTACCATTAACAACCTAGTGCTCTGATACCATTGTCATGACCCAAGCCTAGGGCCTAGATGTAACATGCGAATGGGGAACCCGAAAGAACCCCAAACACGCCTCTTAGAATATCATTACACATCCTTGGTCGCAGAAGCATTTGAACAACAACAAGAGATAGTAAATAGGGATAAACGGAGATAAAGGACAACCTTAATACCATAAAAACATGACAAGACAATAGAGTACAGCATTAATACATTATAAGGTTCCAACAACATCTCTACTACATAGATAGGAGCGAGGCCACGATAATCTCTGGGCTCACCCTCATAGTTATAAATTTCCAACATAGAGACAGTCAATACAAAGCATGAAAATCAAGAGACATATGTCGTCGGAGTTGAGGACTCACTAAGTTGCTTTGAGAGAAATTGTAGTAGCCACATAGAGGAGAAAGAGGAGGATCAAGTGGAGCTCTGGTTCCTATATGGTAATATCATGTAGGCATAGAGTATGTGTTAGTACTTTTGAATATGCTAAGTATGTAGGATGCAATGCAACAAGGGATAGGCAACACAATCAAAATGCATATTTAGGCAATAAATGAGCATATAGCAATATGGCATGCATGAATGATTCTTGTAGTAGAACATGATTATAAAGAACATTGTACAAGTGTAGTAAGAGACCAACATCATAGAGATCAAGTCCTACCATCCTTTGACGAGGGATTGAGGTATAAACCCCCCAATATGGTTGCACGGGCCTACCACTTGGATGAGGTACAAACCCCCCAATATAGTTGCACGGGCCTACTATCTCACGAGCAAGGCAATTGAGGTACAAACCTCCCTCTAATATAGTTACACGGGCCAACTACTTCCCAAGCAAGGAAATTGAGGTACAAACCCCACAACATGGTTGTTCGAGCCTACCATCTCTCAAATGAGGCATGGTTAACTTACAATACTATAGATACTATTCATGAAATCAATACATATATACATTCTTTTCATCATCATAAAGTCACTTAACTCATATACAATGCATTAGACCTTCAACAACTTAGGAAGCATTAACTGGATCAAACACTTAGTGGGTGTGTAATTCTAATATAAATCATGCAATTCAAGAGTGAAATTTTACAAGTAAATTCGATGCAAAACCACCCACCAACATTTGGTAATACCCTCAAGCAATATATATCAAAACCTCTCATCAAGTCTCAAGATAGATTAAAGATTCATAGCTCAAAATATGCTAAAACAGTCACACTTTTATGAAACCCCAACATAGTTCATAGTCGAATTCATAGTAAGTAAGACTCATACTTAAATCAACTTAGAAACGTGACTTTTATGTAAAAAGGAAGCTTAGGCACCATGGGTGAAAGGATCCGATGGTTGGAAGCCACATACCTTAGCTTTGGAGAATTCCTTGATGATGATTGGAAATGGAGACCTGAAGCTTGAATGAAATCCTTAAGATCCAGAATGAGTTTTGGCACTTGAATTTTGGGTGAAATATGAGTATTGGGGAATGTGTTGTATGATATGAAGGTGAAATATGGCTAAATAAAGGTATTTTTATACATTGGAAGACTTAGTCCCAAGACCCAAAAGCCTTGTATCGGTAACAAAAACTGGGCAAAAATAAAACTGGGGCACACCCAAGATGCGTTGCGCCAGGGGCGCGAACCCTCTCTAGAAATTGCAATTTTGAAAAATTGAAATTATGACTCGGCCTCTCTAAAATCATGTTTAGACCCATTTTCCACTCAATGTTCCCCCTGATCAAAGAATATAAAGTCGAATTTTTTATATCACGCACGAATTTTGAGATATATAGAAATTATGATTTCGGGCACTTCCGAGATACATTTTCGGGCACTTTTTGGGGTTGTTTCGGTGAACCCCACTTACAACTCATAGCATGGACTATGAATCATAAGGTTGACTCATATTATATGTGCCTACTTTAGTCAAACACTATTAACTTCTACGAGGCATGACTATGAGTCGTAGTGTAAGTTACGGCTCATAGGCCTAGTCATAGAGGTTGTTGTTGCTTCCAATGCCATTTTCTTCTAACTTTTAGCCCTTGTTTAACACCTGCAAACCAACATCTCAAAATAAACCAATATTTAAACAACACAATTGATTCAATGTCTTCAAAATCAAAACAAAAATCAATCCACTACTTACAAAGTTAAACAATCAAAATGAACTCAAAACAATCCAAAAATATGAAAAGTACTTGGGTTGCCTCTCAAGAAGTGCCTTGTTTAACGTCGTGGCTCAACTTAGTCATCATAAATCATCAGAAATCCTCAATGGCCCATACCTCGCTCTTGAACTCATCCAGGTGCTTCATCGACTGGCGGATATCAAAAACAACTTCTACATCATTGACTCTGAAACCACTTTCACTGGAATCCATGTCCACCAATGCTCTCTCCTTACCCAAGAATGGCCTTCCCAAAATAATAAGGACCTACAAACCAACCTCACATTCAAGAATCATGAAATCTTTCAAAAAGATAAACTTATCAACTTTCACCAACACGTTAAAAATAATTCCCTCCGGCTTCTTGATTGTTCTATCTGCCATGAGTGACCGCATCCTTGTGGAAGTAGGAGAACTAAGACCAAACTTTTTGAAAATGGTAAGAAGCATCAAATTTATACTCGCTCCCAAGTCACATAATGCTCTTGCAAACTCTACATCACCGATGGTACACGGAATGGTGAATGCACCAGGATCTTCCCTCTTTTGGACTAGGCATTTAGTCATGATGGCACTACATTGTTGGAGCTCTTGCAAAAGCTCTTGGCTTACCGTGTGCTTTTTCATCACCAAATCCTTTATGTACTTAGCATACCCCGGGCATCTTCTCCAATTCTTCTAGAAGGGGAACGTTAATGGACAATTGCTTTCACATCGAAAGGAAATATTTAAATTTACTATCCTCCTCCTTTTTCTTGAGTCTTTGAGGAAAAGGGAGAGGAGGTTTAGGGATCATCTTGGCCTTTTCTTGCTCTTTCACCTCTTCACTTTGCATCTCATTGCTTTCCACACCTTCTTCCTCAACCTCAACCTTGTCATCAACACCCTTCTCACAACTTCATCATCAACCACTGGCATTGGGGGATCTATTATACTTTTCCCACTTCTCGTCATGACCACCACGAAATGCCCATCATTCTTTGGATTTTGAACCATGTTACTTGGTAAAGTGCCCTTTTGGCATTGGTTCAATTGATAAGATACTTGACCGAATTGTTGCTCTAATTGTTTGATGGACACCGAATTAGACTCTATCTTTTGATTGATACTAGAGATATCTAATTTCATGACCTTTAAATTTTCATCTTGTTTTTCAGCCTTCTTCAACAACTTGTCAAACATTTCCTCAATCATAGAGTTGCTTGATCTGGAGTCACGATTATGGGGAGGCACATCGGGACCATTCCTATATCCATCTCTTTGCCCCCACTAAGCCTCCGGTACTCTTTCTCTTTTATAATAACTACCAAGGTTATGTCTATATGCACCCCTTCTATTATAGTTCTGACCTTGATTTTCAAAACCTTGTTGCCAATATTCCAAGTTGGACCCTTGGGAATTATTTCGTAAACTCGCTGCTTGATTGCTCACAAAACAAGCATCTTTATCAAAGAAGGATTCTTCATACATGGGCGCCTTTGGAGGTTGGTGAGTCACCACATGAACACTTTCTTAGTTTTGCTTCAACACCAAATCTATACTTTTGTGAAGTTGAGAAAGTTATTGCATGATCTCCTCATTCACCTGTGCTTGCTTAGTATTAGTGTTCACCACACATGAGTTCTTCGTAGCACCTCTCTCTCTTTGGCCCCATGCTCTATTTATTTTGACAACTTGCTCCATTCTTTCGATGATTCGTGCAAAAGGTTGATCATGAAACATGCCTCCCATAATGGTATCGGCACAAGCTTGACTATTCTTGTTAAGAGATCGATAAAAGATCTCCACTAAGGCATCATCAATAATTTTGTGATCCGGAACAATCCTCAAGCACTTGGTGAACCTCTCCCATGTTGTACTAATCGAATCACCCGGTAATTGCTCGAAGTTACTGATCTGATCTTTGAATTTAAGCTTTTTAGACCTCGAAAAATACCTCTCTAAAACGGCTATGTGTAACTCGGCCTAACTAGTGATCGAGCTTTGTGGGAGTTCTGACAACCATAATGTCACATTTCCGATTAGAGATAGAGGGAACAGTCTTAAACCAATCGTATCCACTGAAAGACTTTGTGTACCCATCACACTTTTGCAAACAAATGCAACATTATGGAGATGACTATGTGGATCCTCCGAAAGTCATAAACAAACCACGATTTTGAAGCATTTGTAGGAGACTACTGGACACAATGAAAGTGTCAGCCGATAGCGGTGGTAACACTATCGCTCCTGTGACATCCATGGCCATAGGATTCAACCTTTATTGATTCCAACCATATGCATTTTCATTGAAATTCCTATGGTGTGGTCTATTCTCCCTTTTGAGATGGGTTTTCATCTCTACCCACATCTTCATCATGTTAACGAATAGCTTCATCAATCGTGATATCCTCATTTTCTTGGACCTTTCTTCTTGCAATTCGGTAGATCTCCAAGTTGATTGGAACTAAGGGATTGTCTTGGTTCCTTGTGTTGGGAATATAAAGCAAATATACCCTGCAATATAAACCAAACAACAAAAACAAAAAGAAAAGTAAAATACAAGAGAATGTAGAAATTAACACTTAAATTAATTGTTAGTGAAATCAAGTAAAAAACATAGCCGCATTCCCTGGCAACAACGCCATAAATTTTGATGTTCACGCTCCAATAATAAAGAGTTCGCTATCAAGTATAAACATAACCAGAGGTTAAGGTCAAATCCACAGAAAATACGTGGTTTGACCAAATTGACTCACCAACAATCATTTCAAGTACCAATTGACTATATTCTCTAGAATGGGGGAGTTACAAATTGGAATGAAATAACTACAAAAACTATATTAATAATAACGAAGAGACAATCAATTTGAGGAGCAACTTGGGAATTGTGCTCCCCATGCTTCGCTAACTCAAATACCCTAGATAACACAACCCTAATTGAGACATTGCATGCAGGATGGTAACTCAGGTTCTTCCAGCCCTCTTGTAAAGCTGAAGGTCGAATTTCACCATGGCACTTGGCTGACAACCATGGCGTGCCAACTAACTGTTACCCATTGTCCCAGTCAACCTCTCCTTGATTAGGTTTGCTTGATTAGATGAGAACACATAAATCGAATCTTGTCATCTATTTTCTTTTCCTATTCATCACTACCTTGGTTGGGATCATGACACTAGGTGGGGTTTGGTGTTGTCCACCACCAAACAACAAGCATTCTAAAGGAAAATGGACAATACATGCAAATGCCCAATCAAAGAAATACAAATTAGAAGCTAATTGCTCATAGTTCTCCCGACCCCAAGTTGGGGGGTTTAGCTACTCATAGCTAGGAAAAAATCACAAACAATGAATAGAATAAACATGGTTGAGAAATTACCCAAGGAAAATAAAGAACAAAACCCACCTTGATGTTGAAATCACAAGATTGAATAATGGAGTTGAATTACAAGTGATTTCAAATCCCCAAATTGGGTCTTCAAAGTAAAACACTAAGTATCTACACTAAACCCTTGAAAAATCTCTCTACAATATTCTTGGAATAATCTACAATCTCCTCTCTTTTAAAAATCCTAACTTAAAATATTTATACTATTTACATAAAGGACCTTAAAATAAATAAGAAAAGTTTAGTTGGAAGCAATTACGATTCGTAGGTACGACTGTTAGTCTGACCTACGAGGCACAATCAGGCTTCCGTAGTCAGCACTTAGTATTTTTGATTTAACTGTTACGATCCATAATACGAGGCATTGTCTGGTCTCCGACTCGTACCCTGGGCTCGTATTGATAAACTTCAATTTCTTACCTTTTGATTTTTGGAAGTTGTTAATTACTACGGTCGTCCCCTACGACTCGTAGCTTGAGCTACAAGTCGTAGTGGGTCTCGTAGGTCCTTGATTCAACAAAATTTGCTACTTTTCCCAAAGATTAAGTCAACCTATATTTTCTGCAAAAAGAAATACAAAACACATAAAAACCATAAAAGGTTGCATTAAGAACTTGCAAAATCCCTTGTTGTAGGCATCAAATGTGTTGTATTTTGACAACATATCAGCGCCTAGGGGTCCGCATTTGCGGAGATGTACCTGGTTCTTCTTTGTGTTTGTGGTCCAGTCCTCCACATTCGCGGAGGTGTACTTGGTTCTTCTACTCATTCGTGGGGCCCAACCTGCATTCGTGGAGTATATTTAGTACCTGGACAGTGTAAAAATAAATCATGAACCACCATTTTTTACTCCATTTTCAAACATTTCAAGCTCTTCTAGCATTTTTAAAAGAGATATTTAGAGAATTATTTTGTCTAAGTATTTTTAACCCCCTTTTAATTAATTTCCATGATTTTTATCTTGATTTTGCCTTGAATTTCATGATTTTGAATATCCAAAATTGGGGATTTTTAGTCCATGATTTCAAAACTTTAAATGGTGATTTCTCCTTCGATTTGAACTTGATTTTAGTGGGATTTTCATCCACGGACTCCATTTTTCATGTAGAACTTGATTTAAATAATTTCTAAACTTAGAAACTTTGAACTTTTAGCCCTGAATTTGACCATTTTTCCCCTAAGCCCAATTCATGCCAATATGGGTATCTAAATGCATCTTTTGATATGTAGTATCTATTTCTGATAGCGAGATCCATTCGAAGATCATTTGGATGGTTGAGTTGATTGGAAGCTTGTTCGAGCGTAGTTTCGGCATCAAGGTAGGTTTGCTAACCTTTTTGGGACTAGATTTGAGTTATTGATCATGTTTATATAGCACTTGTAAGATCTAGATTGATTCATGAGTAAATGAGTAAAATTCATAATAGAATTTTATGATGGAATTGTGATCTTGATTAAGCTGATATTGAATAGATTGTAGTCCTATTGATGAACCAAGATATAAGCTTGAGTGTTGAGATATTTTGGACATTATTGTGATTAAATGAGATCAGTGATACCATTTGGAGAGAGTCATGGGGTAAATTGAGGATATTTATGAGACTTGCGAAGTTTGACTCCTTTGATAATTGGATTATTGGTGGGAGAGTGATGAGATGAGCCTCATTGATGGCACTGTGATACTAGTTGATGTACTTGACATAGCCTATTGATGTTATGGCCATTACATATGTCATTTATCTCTTACATTCTTCCTGTATACTTATATCGTGGCATTGATATGCATACTTCATTCTTAGATTATGGCATTGGTATGCACAGTTCATACTTATATTGTGGCATTAGCATGCACACTTCATATTGCATTTGTACCACCTGAGGTACTGTGATACTTAAGACACTTCAGTAAAAGGACCGCGACACCTTGAGTTACATCAGTATAAGGCCTGTGATGCCTTGAGATACTTCATGTGGAAAGTTTGGTGGAGATTTCATGGTAATTGAGATATGCTCAAGAACGTGGTATATCTTGAGACATCTGAGGTCGGTATCTTCGACACTCTTGACTATTGGTAAAACTACAATGATTTGAGACATGATGATAGTTCTTAGTAGTAGTTGTGGTACATGTTGTTATTGTCCCTGATCCTATGATGGTTATTCACCTGTATTCATATCATGATGCTATTATATACCTTGATAATATGGCATTGACATACACTCATATCATTTTGCATATGTGCATCGACTCTGCGACGGTCATGATTTTAACTTACATACATATGGCCATGACCCCTTGATACTCTTTAGCTTAATGCCTGCAACGCCTTATGTTATTTCAGTACAAGGCCTATGAAGCCTCCGAGTTCTATCTTGTAGCTTTGGCTTAATAGATGTGTACATCATCCTTGCGATGATTGTGATTCTACCTTATACATGGCATGCGACGCCATTTGACTCATTCATCTCATACGCATAATATATATATATATATATATATATATATATTATGCACTATTCTTATGATACCGGTGGTAGAGTCTCTTAGTTATTACATACTTGTTTAATTTCTCTTATCCAGTTGATTGAACCTCCTGGTTACTTTTTTGGTGTACTCACCCTACTTTGTTTCCTCCCGCAGCACAAGGACCCATATAGGATAGTTAATTCATTCTAGCTGAGTTATTATCCATCTACTCAAATCTTAGCGGTAAGTCTTAAACTTTGAAGATTTTCTTTCTATTTCTTTGCATTTCAGACATTTTACTAGACAGTATCAGACAACTTTGTAATTTATTTGAGACAATTGTATTTACTATTTCGCACTACTTTAGATGCTCTTGTATTCATGACTCTAGGTTTTGGGGATTTTTTTGGATATGTTGTGAATGTTTCCGCTTTACTTTATCCTTCTTTAGTCATGACCGAATTTTGGATCATGACACCAAGACTTAGAATTTTTTTCTCAATTCAAGTCCTATCTTATGACCACATTTTACAACTCATAGAGGAGTCTATGACTCGTCCTATTGTTCGTGTATCACACTTCAGAAACTCAAAACTTGATCAACCTAGGCCATTCACCTACGAACCCATAGTATGATCTTTAGTTCTATTTATGGATCATATTTACCACTCCTAAACCCCAGCCGTACTGAGCCTAATTTTTCACCCTAGTGTCCCCAAACCACGAGCCTTGTCTACAACTCGTGAATTGAGCCACAAGTCGTAAATACGCTTGTACTTTGCTCTGTAGATTTCTAGATTCCCTTGTTTTCCTATATTTTCATACTTTCTTACTTATGGGACCTTACATTATCTCCTTCTTGGGAACATTCATCCCCGACTGTGCTAAACATATGCTCTAAAGGAGTAAGAAGCAACTAACAATCCAACATGAATGAAATATGCAACTTAAACACCTTTTTCATGAAAATTTGAAATTCATGCTTCAAATATCTTTCATATGCAGTCTCATAATCATGTAAATATGCATGGATGGCATGAAAACTGGAATGCAAGGAAATTGAAGTTTTAGGACAAGAATGTGTAATACCTTAGGCTTAAGTAGAGTGGAAGATATAGGGGTATCATTTCTTCATATCCATTTTTGCTTCCCATATGGCACTTTCCACTAGTTGATTCATCTAAAGGACCTTTACGGATGCAACATCTTTATTACTCAATCTCTTAACTTACCTATCAAATATTTCAACATGGAGTTCTTTATATGTCAAGTTCTCTTCAACATTAATCATTTTCAAAGACATAATGGAACTTGGTCGCCTACGCATTTCATCAACATGGACACATGAAAGACCGAATGAATCGTACTTAAGCAACTTTACCAACCTATCTTAAAATTCTATAAGGCCCTACATACCTAGGGCTCAACTTTCCCTTTTTACCAAACAAAACCACACCTTTCATGTGTGAGACCTCTAAGTACACCCAATCATCAACTTTGAACTCAAGATCTCTCCTCCTGATGTCGTAATAAAATTTTTGCTAACTCTTTGTC
The DNA here is from genome assembly GCA_011800125.2 of Solanum clarkiae. Taxonomy (NCBI): domain Eukaryota; kingdom Viridiplantae; phylum Streptophyta; class Magnoliopsida; order Solanales; family Solanaceae; genus Solanum; species Solanum clarkiae. The sequence continues at coordinate 11,261 of JAABOM020035359.1, forward strand.
ATCTTTAGTCTCTCCCTTATCAACCTCACCTTCTCCAAAGCTTCTAAAACCGAATTTGAACCTATAAAAGCCATCTTTACAACTTCAAACCGCCCAATCGGGGATCTACATCCCCTCCCATACCAGGCCACAAATGGTGTCATCCCAATACTATAGTGGTAACCATTGTTGTAGACAAACACAATGAGTGGGATATTATCATCCCAACTACCCTTGATCTCCAACACACAAGCCTTAAGCATATACTCAAGGGTTTGACTGGTCGTTTAGCTTGACCATCCATTTTTTCGTGAAACTCCATGCTAAGATTAACTTTATATCAAGCTTACTTTAGAAAGAGTTCCAAAAGTGAGAGGTGAATTGGGCACCATGATCTGAAATGATGGATAACAAAATCCTATGCAACCTAACCAACTCATGGATGTATAATTTAGCATAGTCTTTGGCACCATAGGTTGCCTTGACTAGTGAGAAGTGGGCCGACTTTTTCATTCTATCAACAATGACCCAAATGGAGTCAAAATGCGTCTTAGTCATAGGAAAGCCAATTACAACATCCATGTTGATATCTTCCCACTTTCAAGAAGGGATCTTTATGTATTAGTCTAGGCCACCTGACCTTTGGTGCTCAACCTTGACTTGTTGAAAATTATGACATTCAGCCATAAACCTTGCAATATCTTTCTTCATGCCACCCTATCAATATATTTCCGTCAAATCTCTATACATCTTTGTGAAATCAAGATGAATAGAGTAAGAGGAATTATGAGCCTCTCTTAAATTGAACTTCTCAACCCATTAACACTTGGTACACACAACCTACCTTGATATCTAATTATATCATCTCCTCCCTTGGGAGAAAATCTCCACTTTGCCTTCTTTCACCAAGGTCTTTAACTAAACTAAGGTGGGATCAAGATCTTGCTTGGACTTGACATCTTCAACCAAAGAAGATTCAGAACCATCTAGCACCAATATACCACTATTTTTGACTTCACTCAACCTAACCCAGAACTTAGCACCCTATGACTTCCCTTGCCAACTCCTTCTTCCCCACTATCAATGTGCACTAAACTCCCCATGGACACCCTAATAAGTGTGTTGACCACAACATTGGCTTTGCCTGGGTGATAACGCATATTTATATCATAGTCCTTGAGGATTTCCAACCACCTTTTTTGCCTTACGTTGAGGTCCTTTTGTGTGAACACATATTGGAGGCTTTTGTGATAGGTGAAGACATCTACATAAACCCCATATCAAAAGTGGCACCATATCTTTAATGTGAATAACATGACCACTAGCTCAAGATCATGTATAGGGTAAATACACTCATGTCCTTTTATCTGCCTAGAAGCATAGGCAATGGTTTTGCCATTTTGTGTCAACATACACCCCAAGCTGACCCTTGAAGCATCACAATAGACAACAATCCCTTCTAACCCTTCCGGTAGAGCCAAAGTAAGAACGGTGGTAAGCTTATCTTTCAAGGTTTAGAAACTTTTCTGACATTCGTCAGTCTGATGGAACTTCACCTTCTTTTGGGTTGGCTTTGTCAAAGGAGATGCAATTAAAGAAAATCCCTCTACAAATCTCTTGTAATATCTTGTTAATCCTAAGAAGCTCCTAATATCCGAAGGAGTCGAGGGACTAAGAATATTTCTCACCAGTTTCATCTTCTTGGGATCTACTTTACTCCTATCACTTGACACTATACACCCAAGAAATGCAACTTTATTCAACCAAAACTCACACTTGTCAAACTTGGAAAACAACCTTTCTTCCCACAAGGTTTGTAACACTACCCTCAAATGCCTCATGTGCTCTTCCCTACTCGGAAATAGATCAAAATATCATCAATGAATACCATAACAAACATGTCAAGGTAGGTTTTGAATACCCTATTTATAAGGTCGAAATATATTGCTAATGTATAAGTCAAATCGAATGACATTAGCATAAACTCAAAATGTACATACTTTGTCTGAAAAGCCTTCATAAGAATGTCACATTCCCTTACCCTCAATTGATGATAATCGGACCAAAGATTGATCTTAGAGAAGTGGCTAGCCCCTTGTAATTAATCAAACAAATCATTTATCCTCGAAAGTGGATACCTATTCTTTATGGTTGTAAAACTCCTTATGTTTTTAGGATTGGGAAATTCAATCATAGAAAATTTGATGATAGTCAGGTTTTACGAGCTAGTTCATAGCCCGTACATGGATCAACGGGTCGTAGGTGGTATCGTGGAAAGTGCCCAGAGAAAATAAAAAATTGCAAGACTTTTAGAAGATGAACTACGAGTTAGTAGACAAGGTCTTAAGTTATTATACGACCCATAAGATGGTCTCATAGGAAGAAGCATTAAGGAACTAAAACTTTGTCTAAATTTTGGGGTCTTCCTATGAGGGGTTCTACGGGCCGTATATTTTCTTATGAGTCATACTGCATGTTTGTAGTTTAGAAGTTGCAATTCTAGTAGCTCAACTTTTGTGACACCCTGATCCACAAGGAAGGTTACGAGCCATAAGTCTACCACAGTCCGTAAGTGATGTTTCGTGGACGGCTCCGGCAAATTTTAATGAAGTGTGTTTCTGACTTTTCAATCCACCTAAGTCCTGAATTACGTCATTTTGGGTACTCTAACTACCCTATTGACCTAACTCCTATAAAATCCTACTCCTAAGTCATTCAAAGCTTCTAATTCTCAAAATTTACTAAAAGGTTCCCAATAATTCTCTCTTTAACTCAAGGATTCCATTGAAGCTAAGCTTGAAAGATTGGTCTAGGTTTTTATAGATTTTCTTCTCAAATTCCAAGGATTCTACTTGAGGTATGTAGGGCTTCATTCAAGGATTAGTTTTATCTACGAAGCCCATTCCAAAACCTTTCTTTTTATCAAAATTCGTGGTGATTCCTTATGGACTTTTAAGCTATGATTCTAATGCATGGATTATGATACCTATATGATGATTATGATTACATATGCATGCATTATGATGAATTTCATGATGTATATGATTTTCAAGCAAAAGTATGTTATTTCAAAGGATGCATGATTAGGGCTTAAGTTTTTTATGTGTGCTCCTTCGTTAATGATTCAATTTGACTTTAATTGCATATTGAATCCTACTCAATTGCATGATTTTAGCTTAAATGTTCATAGACCCACACTTAGAGCTAGTGCCTCATGATAAAGTTATGAATTTTAATGCTTATGATATCAAGTATGAAAAGCATGTTTTAAATGATGATGATGATGATGATGGTCTTATAACAATGATGTTATGAAAGCTATAATGATGTTATGACAAAGAGGATGATAAATACCCTAATGTGTATGATGATGCTAAGGTGGGTTTCTACCCACACTATGATGCAAGTAAGCAGATAGGCTACTCTTATGGCATGTTCTTATTAAAGCTATGATGATTACTTATGAATTATGAAAGCATGATTTTTAATAAAGTATGATCTACATTGAAAGCTATGTATATGTATGTTTTACGTACTCTATAGGATATGATTTAGGACCGAGAGGGTTTTGGTAGATACCATGGTCCCATAACTATGTGCCGCCATAGGAATGAAGTTCATGTTTTATGCCTTAAAGGTGTGCTAATCAATGATGGACACTCATCATGCTAGAATAGAGCCTAATGAGTGGGGTCGAATGATGAGTTCTCACTGTGCTAGGATAGATCCTATAGGGTGAGCATCGAGTTTACTTTAACAAAGTAGACTCCTCTTAGCTCGATGTAAAGTGAACATCGGGATTCCATATAATAGTCTGCATAGTCTTATGAATGTCAGCTACGATCTTATTCCCACATATGCATATTAAGGTTATAAATGGATTTATGATGCTACTCCTCATGATTTTAAAGGGCATGTTCATGCATATTGTGTCCTTATCTTTTGTGTATAATTATGCATATTGGTATTGTTGTGATGTTCTTTGATTCATGGCTTACCTACATGATGTGTTGTCAAAATACAACACTTTTGATGCTTAAAAACTTGAAATTTTGTGTGTTCTCAAAGTGATGTTAGTAGATTTGATATATTTTTATGTTTGTTTTGTAGGATTACAGGGTTGTCATAATTTCTGGGCTAAGTGTGTAGATTCTACAAAAAGTTGAGGTTTCACGAGATTATTTACGGGTTGTAGAGAATTCCGCAGGCCGTAGACTCTGATTTCGTACAAAGTTCCAATGAAGGGTGATTTTCTAAAGTTAAGTCTACGAACATGCAGACGAGCCGTAGACTTGGTGTCATGCCCTGAGGATTAGAAAGTGGGGGAGTTGCTGAAAAGTCATCAGATGGACCCCCTCTATGGGTCGTAAAACTTTATACGGGCCGTAGAAGGGTGTCATATAAGTCATCCCCAGAATTGAAGATGCAAACTTTGAAACCCCGACTACGGGTAAAACATTATACAGCCCGTAGAAGTGCACGTAGAGTCTGCTAACTCAGTTCTCCTAATCCGTTTTGGTATTGTATTTTAAAGACTATAAATAGGTTTTTTAGGTTATTTTTCATAAGAAACGTTATAGAACAGTAGAGAATAGTAGAGAGCTTTAGAGAAACACTTGTGAAACATTATTTTGTGCTTTTAATTTAATCTTGTGATTCTTGGAGAATAGCTTGGATTTATTGTGCTTAATTCTATTGTGTAAGTGCTCAATTATGTTATTCAAATTCATGATTCTTGCATCTACACTGTTCATGAGTTGCTAAATCCACAACTAGGGTTGTGGGAACCATGAAGAACTAACAAGGTAAAATCAGATAATTCGTAATTCTTGAAATGTGTGCCTGCATGTATTAATTAATTCTCTTAATTTGAATATTTTTTAATGGTGGTCAACATTAGAACTCACCTAGTGTTACTGACTGGATCAAGGTAGTAATGAATAGGAAAAGAGATTAATTAACAGGATTCAATTGATGTTTCTCATCTAATCAACCAAACTGGCCAAAGGGAGGTTGTACTGGAATAATAGGTAAGGGTTAGTAATGTCACACTGTGGTGATGGATCAAATCACATAGTGAAATTTGCCTCTCGTCTGGATCAAAGAGTTTGGTAATGTAACTTACCGTTATGCATGCTATACACCGAAAAGAATTCGATGTCTGGCAATACCGAGTTAAGGAATCATGGGAAACACAATACCCTAGTTACTCTTCATACTGATTTCACATTTATCTTAGTTTAGAATTATTTTTCATATTTGTTACAACCCTCCACCCCTCTCATTTGGGGAGATAAGTAGGTTAATCCACCTGAATTGCTTTAAATTCTTCCAAGTCTACCATATTCCCTGTGGAATCGACCCTAACCTTGGTTAGGTTATATATCTTGATAACGACCATTTTAGTCTTTAAAAAGGTGTAGCTTGGACGACATCAAGATTTTGATGTTGTTGCCGGGGAATACGGCTAGACTTGTTTAATTTGAGCAGTTTGAGAATTAATCCTTATTTTCCTCATTTTACATTTTTGTTATTTTTGGTCTATTTCAGGGTACAGGTGTAGTGTAAGCCCAACACACGAAGTCGAGGCATTCCCTTGACTCCGTTTGACCCAGAGATGCAGAGAAGATTAAGAAGGATGACCCAAATAAACCCAAACAACACGATCCACAGCTCTGCTTAAGGACATTGATCCACAGCCACAGGACTACAATGCCCAAGCTTATTAGTGGAACCAATATCGGCTAAATCTTATGGTTATAGATATGA
>JAABOM020035369.1:0-17007 GCA_011800125.2 Solanum clarkiae
GATCTATCCATTACTAATGATTATTCATTTTGCCTATTTTGTCTATCTATTGTTGCATTGCATCCTACATACTTAGAACATTCAAACATACTAACACATACTCTATGCCTACATGATGTTACTATGTAGGAATTTAAGCTCCACTTGCTCATCTTCCTCCTTCACGTGGCTAGTACTATCTTTCAAAGCAAGTTGGTGAGTCCTCAACTCCGAGGACATGTTTCTTTGAATTATGCTATGTATTGACTCTTATTATGTTGGAAAAGTTATGACTATAAGGATGAGCTTGGAGATTATCTCGGCCCCTGCTCCTATCAACGTATTAGAGATGTTATTGGAATATTTTGATGTACTAATGTTATACTTAGACTTTCTATGTTTCTATGGTATCAATTATTATTATGTTGGAAAACTTATGACTATAAGGGTGACCACGGAGATTGTCTTGGCCCCTGCTCCTATTCATGTATTAGAGTTGTTGTTGGAACATTATGATGTATTAATATTATATTTAGACTTTCTATGTTTCTATGGTATCAACTATGTCCCTTAGCCCCGTTTTCCCCTTTTACTATCTCTTGATGTTGTACAATTGCTTCCATGACCAAGGATATGTAATGATATGCTAAGAGTCTTGTTTGGGGTCCCTTCTGGTTCCCTATTCACCGTGTCACATCTAGGCCCTAGGTATGGGTCCTGACAAAATCACATAATGGATCATAGAGTCATAGCTCAAAACATGCTTAAAAAATCACATTTTTATGAAACCCCAACATAGTTTATAATCAACTTTCATAGTAAGAGATACCCATAGATAATCTTACTTGAAAACATGCATTTTAGGAAAAAGGAAGGTTAGACACAATGGGTGAAAAGACCTAATGGTGGAAACCCCATACCTCAACTTTAGAGATTTCCTTGATGAAGATTTAAATGAGAACTTGAAGCTTTAATGAAATCCTTGAGACTTGGAATGAGATTGGGACACTTGAATTTGGGTGAAATATTTGTCCAAGTGTTAGATAGTGTTCTAGGGAATGTTTTATATGATATAGAGTTAAAAAATGACTAAGTATAGGTGTTTTTACGTATAGAAAGGCTTAGGTCCAAGACCCCAAGGCCTTAGACCGAAATAAAAATAACTGGTAGCGAAATATACTGGTCCGAGATGGCTACACATTGCGGTACCAATGCAGATCGCCTCTAGAATTTGAAATTTTGTGAAATTCATTTTTAGTTAGGGGTCCTCTAAAACTCGGGTAATACCCATTCCCCACTCAATTTTGTCCCCAAACAAGAACATGAAGTCGGATTTTTGATATCACGCACAAATTTTGAGATATAAGAAAATTATGGTTATGGGCATTTTTGAGGCACATTTCAGGCACTTTTTGGGGTTTTTCATTAGGCACCAAATTAATCCAGAGCTTGATTTGCATAATCAGGAGTCACCACCTACAAAGATCTCCATATAAGACCACCGATGTTAGAATTGAAAGTCCTTCAAGAACATCTGAGGTATGCATTTTTGGGAGCCAACAACACTTTGCTGGTCATAATAGTTGTGGATTTGAATGATGAGCAAGCAGATGGCCTTATAATGGTGCTCAAACAATTCAAGAAGGCCATCAGATTGATCATTGCAACAATCATTGGTATCTCTCCCGGGATATGTACACACAAAATCCAGTTGGCCAAGGACTACAAGCCCGACCATTGAGCACCAAAGGCGCCTCAACCCTCCTATGCAAGAATTTCTATGCAAAAAGATCATCAAATAGTTGGATGCAAGAATAGTCTACCCGATCGTCAATAGTGAATTGGTGAGTCCGGTGTAGTGTGTACCAAAGAAAAGAAGTATCATAGTGGTACCTAATACCAACAATGAGTTGATCCCAATGCGGCCAGTCACAGGATGGAGGGTATGCATGGATTACAGAAAGCTCAATGATTCAACAGAAAAGGATCACTTTCCTATGTCATTCATGGATCATATGTTGGATCAACTAGTTAGAAAGGGGTGGTATTGCTTTCTTGATGGTTATTCAGAATATAATCAGATCATCATTGCCCCAGAGGACCTAGAGAAGATGACATTTACATGCCCCTATGGCACCTCATATTTAAGAGGATGCCATTGGGGTTGTGTAATGCCCTAGCAACATTCCAAAGATGCATGATGTCCATCTTCTCAGATATGGTAGAAGACACTATTGAAGTCTTCATGGATGAATTTAGTGTGGTTGAAGACTCATTTGAGGTTTTCTTGAAACACCTACATACTGTTTTGCAAAGATGCGTGGAGAGTTATCTGGTACTGAATTGGAAAAAATGTCACTTCAAGGTGAAAGAGGGCATTGTGTTGGGACACTGGATAGACAACAACGAAATTGAGGTCAACAAAGCTAAAGTGGAGGTGATCGAGAAGCTCCTACCACCCATCTCAATAAAGAGTGTAAGGAGTTTCTTGGGGCATGCAAGATTCTACTAGAGATGCATAAAAGACTTCTCTAGAATTGCACATCCATAGTGCAAATTATTATAGAAAGATACTAAGTTCATGTTTGATGATGCGTGCCTTAAAGCCTTTGAAGAGTTGAAGAAGAGGTTGATCTCAGCGCCAATCTTCGTAGCTCCAAACTGGTCCAAGCCTTTTGAAATCATGTGTGATGCAAGTGGGGTCACTCTAGGTGTAGTATTAGGATAATGCAAGGAGAAGATATTACATCTCATATACTATACCAGTAAAGCCCTAAATATAGCCCAGAAGAATTACACTGTCACCGAACATGAGTTACTCGCATTGTTCTTCATGTTCAAAAAGTTCAGGTCATATCTGTTAGGGACAAAAGTGGTGGTGCGTACAAACCACTCAATACTTAAATATTTAATGGCTAGGAAGGATGCAAAGCCAAGGTTGATGAGATGGGTGCTTCTCTTATAAGAGTTCAGCTTCAATGTCAGTGATAGAAAAGGTACATAGAATCAGGTTGCAGATCATCTCTCAAGATTGGAAGATGGGGAAATTATAAATTTTGACGATAGATTGGAGATAAATGATTTTTTCCCGATGAGAGAGTGTTGGCTTCATCTCATGATCTGATATCTTAGTTTGTAGATTATGAAAACTACTTGGTGTGTGATATCGTGCCAGCCGACCTAAACACACATCAGCGTGGAAATTTTTTTGTCTAATGTTAGGAAGTTCTTTTGGGATGACCCATACTTGTTCCGTATATATGCTGGTGGGATTATTCGCCGATGCATTCCTAAGGTTGAAATGATGAGCATACTTGAGGCATGTCACTCGTCTTTGGTGGGTGGGCATCATAGTGGAATTCGAAAAACACACAAAATATTACAATGTGGCTATTACTGGCCCACCATCCACCAAGATGCCCACGATTATGCCAAAGCTTGTGATAGATACCAATGAGTAGCTGGGGTTTCCCGTAAGCATGAGCTCCCTCTAAAACCCATTATGGTGATTGAGTTATTTTATGTATGGGGGATAGATTTCATGGAAACATTTATTAGCTCACATGGAAATAAGTACATCCTAGTTGTTGTGGATTATGTATCAAAGTGGGTGGAGGCTGTGGCTCTATCTAACAATGAGGGCAAAAGTGTCACAATATTTCTGAAAAGAACATCTTCTCAGGGTTTGGCACCCGTCAGAGATTATCAGTGATGGAGTTTCTCACTTCTGCAATAGACGTTTTTAAGATCTTCTTGAAAATTATGGAGTGAAACATCAGGTGGTGATGCCTTATCATCCTCAGACAAGCGGGCAGGTAGAGGTGTCCAATAGGGAAATTGAATATATCTTATCCAAGATCGTGAATGCAAACTTGACAGATTGGTTGTGCAAGTTTGATGACGCATTATGGGCATACCGGACAACATTTAAGACCCCTATAGGCATGTCCCCCTACCAAGTTGTCCTTGGGAAAGCATGTCACTTTCCAGTGGAACTTGAGCATAAAGCGATGCGGATACTGAAGAAGTTGAATCTGAATTGGACTGATGCAGCAAACTCTAGGTGAGCTAACTTAATGAGCTTGATGAGTTTCAATTAAAGGCATATGAGAGCTCAACCTTGTACAAATAAAGATTGAAGCTACAGCATGACCATCATATAGAGAACCGACAAATTGCACTAGGAGACTTGGTGCTTCTCTATAATTCAAGACTAAAGTTGATCCCTGGGAAACTCAAATCCAGATGGTTGGGAACCCTTCAAGTAGCCCGTGTCTTCAATCATGGGGCCATTGAATTGGAGAGATGAAATGGAGGAATTTTCAATGTAAATAGCCAAAGGGTCTAGCCATACCTTCGAAATGTGTAAGAGATAAAAAAGGTGGAAGAATGGGATCTTGAGGAAGTTTGAAGTGCTCAAGCTATCTATGTCGTGCCATGATAATAAATCAGGTACTGCTTGGGATATAACCCAAGATGGAGACTGTCGCTTAAGCGTCCATGTATATCTTTGACCCCTTATGTTCAATTTTTTTAAAATTTTGTGCATTGGGAACAATGCACATCTTTTTCAATAGGGTGTGAATAGTTATAGGCCTCAGTGAAGTCTAAGTAGCTTGGGTTTAACTACCCTAATTTTTGATGCAGGGGTTTTCTTGCATGTGTTTTTTCCCTGTGGATATTTACTTTCTATTGAATTGGCATGTTTAAGATGTTTAGCTAATATTTGAAGCATATAGTACCAATACTTATGGCATATATCATGTTTTTATGTTTTGTTTGAAAAATGATACCCACCAAAAATTTTAATGTAATAGTTAGATAGCAACCATGCATGCTTAGGTGTGTGACAATATCTGTTCTGATAAGTGAGGATACATTGAGATAAAAAAAACATGATCTGTGAGTCTTTTGTTGATAATGTATGCAGTGCCATGTGAGTGTGAGCATAATTTGATAAATTCATATGTTTTGTGCTAATTCCGAACTTTCCCTGTTACTCTAAGTTAGATTGTAGATTAATCGGAGTAAGAAAGTTCTTCAAATAGTCTACTTTAGCCTAAAAATGACCAACCAAAATGATGATGTAATCTCTTGTTCCTAATATTTGAGCCTAACATGTACCTAGTCTTTGAAAACACCTGATTAACCTAGCCTTGTCAGTTGTAAAATCCTAAAATAGTCCCTGGTCTTTCCTTGAACATTTTTTACCTTGACTGAGGCAAAAAGTCTAAGTTGAGGGTGAATACCAAAAGTGGCCCTGGTTCGGAGGATGGATATTGTGCACCTCAACATAGGCCAAAGCCTATGTTTCGGGTGGCTGGTGTAAGAGTGAAACACAAAAATAAGGCGGTGAGTTAGGAGTGTGCGAGAAAAAGAGAAAAATAAGTGATGCCTCAATGAGAGCTAAGCAGCAAATTAAATTATATAAACAAGGCAAAAAGCTGAAAAATGAAAAGAAACCCCTGAAGAAAAGCTTGAAATAGCAGAAAGGGAGAGTAAGGTGAAAATAGCAAAGTTGGTAGGGCAAAGGTGTAGAAGAACGCAGTGTCATGGAGGCCTTTAGTCACTATTTTCTATAATATCATGCCAAAAACCCCTGAGCCTACGTTACAAGCCTAGAAAGTCCTAAAGTGATCCTAGTCTAGTTGGTTGAAGGTCAAGGTCTGAGTCATGAGTATAGGGGCAAGCCTATGATATTGGTCATTATGCATGAATTTCTTTTATGAGAGTGAGTGTTTTTGCATAGTCCAAACATCAAATATGAATATATCATTGAATGTCAAATTTGGAACTTCTTTCTTTGAGGGAACTTGCATTGCATTACTAACACTAGGTTTGTTTAGGGGATTGGGGATTGTTGATAATACCTAACTTGTCATAGTTATGTTGTCACATGCACCAATTTGCATTGGTTTGCTCAATAGCTATCTAATCTTGTTTTGAAAAGTTGGTGTGGGTATCTGAGCGTGAGATTTATGTGATGTATGCCATTGAGTTGAAGTCTATGTGTTACTGTATTTTCTATATAGATTGAGTCAGTCTCTTGAGGACAAACAACAATTTTAAGTTGAGGGTGTTGATATATTACCAGAATACAATACTTTTGATGCTGAAAACTTGGAATTTTGTGTGTTCTCAATGCGATGTTAGTGGATTTTATGTGTTTCTGTGTTTATATTTGTAGGATTACTGATTGGCCATGATTTTGGGGAAGTTACAGATGTTGCTGCAGATATGATGTTGTATGAGACACTCTACGAGGCATATACCTTTCTACGAGTCGTAAGGAGGTTTCGTGAAGATTTCCAGTGAGGGGCTGATTTCTGAATTTCATGCTATGAACATGCAGACTAGTCGTAGAAGACGATCTTGGACTTTACGAAATTTCATCAGAAAAAACCCCCTTTACGGGTCGTAAACCACTTTACAATTTGTAGAGGGGTGCGTAGAGTTGAAGTTCAAAATTTCAGCAGCTGAGTACGAGACCTTAATTATGGGTCGTAAACTTTAATATGGGTCATAAAGAGCTTTCGTATGGCGTGTTGACCAGTTCTCCTGTTTTGTTTAGGATTTGAATTTAATTATTATAAATAGATTTTTTAGGTTATTTTTCATAAGTTTTTCACGTAGTACTCAGAGAACTCAATATTTTGAGAGAGAAAATTGTAAGAGAGTCTTTAAGAACACTTATGGTTGAATTTGATCTTAAAGCTTGTGATTCTTATTGACATTAGATTGCTTGTTCTTAAATCTATTGTGTAAGTGTTTAATAATGTCTTCTCAACTCATAATTTTTGCATTTACACATAGCTTGAATAGCTAAATCCACAACTAGAGCTGTGGGAACCATGAAGAACTAACAAAGTAAAATAGGATAATTCATAATTTTTCGAAGGTGTATATGCATGTATTAATTAACTCTCTTTGTTTAGCATGTTTTCCTAGTAGTGGACAACATTAGAAATTGCCAAGTGTTTCTAAATGGACCAAGGTAGTAATGAATAGGAAATGAGACTAATTAACACAATTCAATTGATGTGTTCTCATCCAATCAACCAAACTAGGTCAAGGGGAGGTTGTAACGAGACTAAAAGGTAATGGTTAGTAATGCACACTATGGAGACGGGCCAAGTCACATAGTGAAATTCACCTCTCACATTTGACCAAAGGGCTTGGTGAACTTGAATTATCATCTTGCACGCTATACACTAGACAAGAATTAGGTTATCTGATGATACTAAGTTGGGGAATCGTGGGGAACACAATACCCTAATTGCTCTCAATTATGGACATCTCTCTTCTGATAGTTTAATTTTCTCATTGATTATTGTAAATAACGCCTCCCCCCTTGGGAAATTAAGTTGGTTAATTACTCAGATTACAAACTGGTGAGTTTTCTTGAGTTTACATATTCCCTCTAGGATCGACCCTATCCTTGGTTAGGTTCTATATCTTGGCAGTGACCATTTTATCCTCTAAAAAGGAGGCGTAACTTGGGTGACATCACAAGGATACATAAGTTCATTGTTGGTATCTCTGACTTACTTGTGAAAGAATGTCATAAGGCCATGCTTATAAGAGATAAGGATATCTCTAGACTCATGGTATATGTTGAGCAGATCGAAGGGAAGAAACTCAAGGAGAGGAAAGTGTGTGACCCCAAGAGAGCCCGTAATAATGGTGGGTTCTCCAACTCTGAGGGTAGTTATATTGGTCGCTTCCATCAAGGTCAAAGTTCTAGTGCTCAGGTTGCTAATACTAGAGTGCCTCCTCTTAGGGCACAGCTTGGCAGTGGACCATTGTATCCTTGGTGTCACAAGTGTGGAAGGAACCATATTGGTACTTATTGGAAGGAGTTGGGTGCATGCTGTGGGTGTGGTGACAAGAACAACAAGGTTGCTGATTGTCCTAAGAATATTTAGAGAGTTCAAGAGCAAGTGGATCAAGGTTACTAAGGTTAACAAAGAGTTCCCCAAGGAGTTGCACCAAGAAACAATAGGTTTTATGCTCTTCATGCCCCTCAGTAGGTTGAGGAGGCTCCAGATGTCGTGATCAGTACATTAAAATTCTTTGATTTTGATTCTTATACTTTGCTTGACTCTGGTGAAAATTTGTCTTTTATGACTTTTCTGTTGGATATTAAGTTTGGTTTGAGTTCGAAAATCTTGAGGGACCCCTTTTCAGTTTATACTCCCGTGGATGAATCTGTTGTTGCACATGGGGTTTATTGGGGTTATCCTATTTCTGTGTTGCATAAATTCATTCCATATGATCTCGTGAAACTTGAGATGTGATTCTTGGGATGGATTGGCTACATTCATCATATGCCTCTATAGATTGTAGAACCTGGAATGTTAAGTTCCAACTTCCGGATGAGCTCGTTTTTGAATGGAAGAGTAGTGACTCCACTATCAAAGGTCGATTTATTTCCTACGTTAAGTCCCGAAATATAATGTCCAATGGGTGTATTTGCCTTATTGTGAGGGTCAAGGACATGGAGTCTGAGTCGTCAAGTTTTATTATGCGTTTGGAAGGTGTTGAGGTTGGGGAGAACTTGTCTTATGAGAAAAATTTGGTGGAGATTTTTGATAGGCAAGGGAAACGGCTTCATAAAAAGGATGTGGCTTCGGTTAAGGTGCTATGGAGATATCAACATGTGGAAAGTGCTAAGTGGGAGGAAGAGTTGGACATGATGAAACAACACCCCCATCTTTTCCAATCTACTCAAGCCTAAGGTATTAGGTTCTTGCTCTTCTAAGTGATCTTAGCTCTTCCATTCTTGAGTCTCATGACATGACATGTGTACATATGCACGAAAATCATTATTATGATGTTTTCAAATGATTTGAATATGTTTCAATATGAGTTTCAATTACTATATGATTTCCACATGATGAATTATGCATTGTATCTTGTGTTTGGAAGTTTCATGTTGTAAGTCAAGCTTTTTAAGCCTTGTTGTTGCATATTCATGGACGAATGTTCCCAAGGGGGAGATAATGTAATGACTCGGGCATTGTGCGACCTCATTGGAGCTTCAAATTTTGGTTTCGGGAAGTTTTGAACCAATATGACTCTCTATGGGAGCCCTCATGGTTCGTGTGAGGTCACATGGCGCGTGTAGGGCCTCCTTAGGGTGACCTTTGGCCTCAAAATTGGGTGTTGGCCCTTGCTATGGAGTTTCAAGCTAAGGAATGTCATAACTGGACCCCACACAGGTTGTGTGACACTTCACGGATGTGTGGAGAGTCGTGTGGTGGCCTTAAGCTTGGAATTCCTCCATTTGGTATGATGTTAGGGGACACTGCCACCCACACGGGTCGTCTGGTGTCTCATGGGCTGTGAGGCCCTTCGTATGGCTTCCGGAGTGAAAATTTTTCTAAGTTTTTAATCACTATCTCATAACTTGGTCGTGGAAATATTTTCTAAGGGAGGTGATATGGGCACCTACACAGCCCGTGTAGCTTTACATGGCCTGTATGGCCCTTCCTTGTTATCTATTTTCGTCCAAAAAATTCAAAGTATAGGATTAGCATTCTGAACCTTTGTCAAGTGAAATCTTGTCTAAGTGTTGTCTCACAGGCAAGTACGCAGCCCATGTAGTGCCATACGGACCGTATACTCCTCCTTGAAGAGGTGATGTACAATTTTTCTAGTTTTTCATCAATGGCATTTTCGTAGATACGGTTCATTCTTAAGGTCTTTTAGAACTTCCTGTGCTATCTAAAGACTTCCTAATGACCTAAACTCTATTCCTAACATTCAAAATTCATTCCTTACATTTGAAATCCTCTCAGATCTTCTTCAAAGAACTCTAGTGGGAATTAAACTTGGAAATCAAAGAACTCATTCTTCTTCAAAATTTCTCTCGCAACATCTTCATTTGTCAAGGTATGTGGGTTTTGATCCTTGTCCCCTTTCAACCGAGGAGTCCCAAACTTCGTTCAAGTAATTTTTCATGAATTTGGCTTACTTTAACTAAGGGTTTTCAATATTATGATATATCAAAATCAATTGATGTATGGGCTACGTTTTTGTGTTTTCGAGCTAAAGTTCTAGCACAAGAAAGTCGAATATTTAATGATTTTAAGTTGATTAAAGCCTTATTATGAAGGTTTACATTGAAGTTTATGAAGTTGTGACTTTAAGTTGATTAAAGTCCCCTTCAAAGCTCGATTTATGCATGGGTAGCCTATATTATGTTATAAATGTGACTTTTACTTATGTCTTTACTTAGATTTCATATAGTTTGTTAATTTTAGATTAAATCTCCATTACTCATGCTATACTCACATTATTCATACCATATGCATTTATGTTAATGGATTTTTTATGGAAATTATGAAGTGGGTCAAGCCCAATTATGTTTTATGAAATGATTTTGATAAGATATTGGTTATGACAAGAATGTGATCACATAAATGTCTATTGTTAATAGCTTTTTGAGCATATTGGGTGCTTGCACCATATTGTCATGATCATGAGCTATTCCTATGCATGAGAAATATGGTATTGAATTATGGTTTGACTTTTGAGCCTAAATGTGCATTGAAAAGATTTGTAATGACTATTGCCTCTTTTGAACACATATATATGTATAACTATTCTCATAGGATGTTTTGACTTAGCACCAATAGAATGGGGCCGTCAGGGCTATCCCCTAAGGTGCTCTCCCTTTTCTCAAACTATGTGCCAATATCGGAATGGAGGCCATAACCGAAAACACCAGGTCATAAGGAATGGTTATTCATATATTCATATGATATGATATGCTAACGGAAATCCTTTAGAAAAGACTGGGTTGTAAGGAAGGTGTCCATCTACCGAAAAGACTGGGTCATAAGGTGTGATGTAGATTACCGTGGCAAGTAATCTTCTCCTTCCGATGGGAGGTCTTTGTCGGGCTAATTTATGTTATAGCTCACATGATTTTGATTTGTTGGTTATATTCCATCCCCACTATATAAGAATATTTGTGCATTGCATACATAATTGGTTTCATGGCATATCGTATACTATGTCACTTGCTCTATATCTCCTTCTATATTATGCGCCCTTATCATCTAACATCGAATGCAACTTTGGTAAGTCACATGTATAGCATCCCACATACTTAGTATATTCGAACATAGTAACACATACTTTTGTGTACATCTCACCATGTAGGGACCGAGGAGTACATTCATCCACTGTATGATGTCTAGCTTAGACCTCAAGTTTTGCTTGTTGTGGTGAGTCCTATCTTCCACGGACAAACCACCATCTCTGTACCTATGGTGCTTTACTTATTTTATTCACTTTGAGGGTGATCCTGGGGTATGTCTTGGCCCCCGACCTATCTTAGGATTAGAGGCATTGTTGGACATCTTGTAAACTCCCTTACGATTATATGCTATTTGTTACGAATGGAGGTTATATTATGGTTTTGGCTATCTATTTGTTATTGTTAAATGAATTAGTTATGAGCTTTACGATATGCTTGTTTGTATGAAATGAAAGATCCTATGTCCCGAATTTGCCCCCATAGTGTGAGTCATACTTACCCGTCCCTTAGTACTTATGTGCTACATGTTTTATGAGCCTATGTTCTCCCATTCCCAATGATATCCCCATAGCATGAGTCCTATTTTCCCATCCCTTAAAGTTTTATGTTTACTCTTGATTGTGCTTCTGAATCGATGATGTGGATAGCAATACTATGAGGGTTGTTTGGGGTGTCACGCCCCAAGTCCCATTAGGGTGAAGTGGCACCCATTGCCGATAAGGCCCAGGAGAACCAACCTGTATCTATGCTCTTTGTATATGTATTATAAGGGATTTCTACATTTGACATGCCTTTAAGAAATTAAACAGTGACAACCAGCCAAAAGGAAATACATATGACTAGGCCATTGGGGCCACGATATTTAAAGTATGAGACATGACCACATTTTAATTTACATAGTCTACAAAGCCTCTAGATAAGGAAAAGTAACTGATAAGGGTCGGGAAAGGCCCCTCCTCTACTAACTGTACAATACAAATATATAAACTTTAGACATGCAAAGCTCCGAAGCAACCTAGAGCTTGGTGTCAGCAGCTGGATATCCTGTACTCCTACTAAGGCTATCTACTAGCACCTGTACCTGTAGCATGAAATACAGGTCCCCTGTAAGGGACGTTAGTACGGGATAATGTACTGAATATGTAAGGTAGGATATACTGTACATGAAATAACAACTCAAATGAAACTATGCACTGGTGTACGATAAGAGACCACCTTTAGTTATACTTTGGAATCATGTACTTTATGTTCTTTATATCACTTTACCTTTACTGTATAATCTGTGCATAGTTGTAATACAAATGACCAACTGATCAGTGGTAAACTGTATCGGAATTGTCCCTGGCTAGGTTATTCCTTAACCTCTCGGGAAGCCACCCATGATAGGATCATCCCTGGCTAGGTGATTCTTCCACCCCTCGGGCTACCACCCATCAATAAATAATATATCGGGATCGTCGCTAGCTAGGTTCTTCCTTAACACCTCGGGCAACCACCTATGATAGGATCGTCCCTGGCTAGGTGATTCTTCCACCCCTCGGCTTACCACTTATCAGTAAACAATATACCTTATCTTTCAATTACCTTTGAGATGGTTCTTTTGGTGGTCACAATATTGGAGCTTTAGGATTGTATATGTAGCATGTGACATGTAGATAATCATACAAGACAATATGACCATGAAAAAGAGTATGTTACACCAATAATGAAATGTGTATAAAATGGAACAACTCGTGAACTTTATTTAGTAACAAGAACCCATGTGGCTTAGTATCCAAGCATGTATGCAGATTTGAAGGTGACTATGTATGGAAGCATATAAACATGTCAAAGAGTGGAGACATAGTTAATAGTTTTGTCGGAGTTGGCAAGCGCCTTTATATGCCAATAAAGAACCTAGATTTCATGCCAAGTAATACGAAATCAAGTAGCCTTACATACCTCGTTGTATGACCTCGTTACTACCTAGAGATAACCTTCCCTTCCTCCAAGTACTTATCTACAATAAAGTAGGCAATAAGACTAGTATTAGCAGCAAAGAGACACTTCTTGGTAGCCCAATATCACAAAAACTAACAATCGGGCAGCAAGCCTATAGTTGGCGATGCAAACACATTCCTTTAATCTTTTCACTTATAATCGTACTTTCTAGCACACATTCACATATACACATCATGTCCAGACTGTTTTAGTGCCATAGCAGTCTTGCAACAGCCCACAAAGCACAATTCATAACAATTCTACACAATCTATAAATGGACAACATAATGTTACCTCCCTTCACTACATTTCGACGTCGACAACTCCAAACCTATTCCAAATCTAACCAAACTGTGCCAGCAATATTTACACATGCAAATAGACCTAGAACAGTATTATAATATCACTCAAGAAGTCATGAAGGACGTGAGCCAATAACCTTCCATCCAACAGTCCACAAGTTCATACTAAGAACACAATTGTGATATCATATAAGGACTCTCTTTTGTGGACAGTAAAAGTGGTGAAGCAGCTTGGTTACATTACCATAAAACCAACCTTTGTTAACTAGACAAATATTAATTCATAAGACAACCAACCAAGAAGAGAAAGCCTCTTAATTAACAAGAAAAGTGTACAACAATCCTTAAAATATAAGTTGTCCAGAATTTCCAGCACAACATACTAGCATATACTTCTTATTTTTCATGAAGAAATCATAATAAATACACAACTATGATTACTTAACTTTTCCTTCAAGGTTCAGGTCTCCTTCAACAGCCCTAAAAGAGTCATTTGGCTGCTTTACAAAGTTAAGAAATGTTGAGAGAAAACTTTGCAGAGCAATCTGATTTTTGTGTGTTCAAGTTGAAAAATGACTTGTGGGATATATTTTAAACCCTTTTTAAAGGGGTCTTCGGCCGACTTACTGAGTCTATTTTAGCCTTACATTAGTAATATGGTGATACAGCTCCTTGCCCCTTTCACTTGGGCCTAAGTGGGTCTCCAAGTTGATGGGCTTGGGCTGCCCATTTTCCCAATTTCTCTTACTTAGTTTTGGGCTCAAATAGCCAAGTGGGTTGTGGTGTCCTTGGGACCTTTTTAATATCCTTCTTGGGCTGAAAATACAGTACATTTATGATGCTAAAATATGGGCTAAATTTACACCCTTAACACGGACTTTATTCATAATTGGACTTGGACAAATTCGACGTCGGACCTCGTCTCCGTTTAGTTAGCAATTTAAGCTAAGCAAGTAGGTGACTCCCCTGCTAGCTTCTTAAGTCCTACAAGTACCTCAATTCTCTTACTTTATTTAAGGTCGTGATCTCCTTAATTCGACACAAAACAAATATGCGCTCGATCCTCGTAAGCATTAGACGCACATATAGCCCATTAACACGAGATTCAATCACTTTTACAAATTTGGTGCTAACTTAACCAAACCCTATCAAGTTTCATTTGCATTGTACTAGTACTGTAAGGTGTGGGGTGTTACATCCTCCCCCCTTGGGAACATTCGTCCTCGAATGTTAACACAATTGAATAGTTTAACCAAGTTTAAACCTTTACTTACACAAACTTTTGATAGCATATTAAGTGTTCACTCAAACGTACCTATTAGTTTCCCAATTTTGTATGTTGGAATTCCTCTTTAGCTTCAAATAAGTGAGGATATTTTGATTTCTTCGTGTCCTTGGCCTCCCATGTTATTTCTTCTGCTTGCTGGTTCCTCTAAAGTACTTTCACTGAAACTATTTCTTTGTTCCTTAGTTTCTTAACTTGACGATCTAGAATAGCAATAGGTACCTCTTCATAGGTGAGATATTCTGTAACCTGCACATCCTCAATAAGAGTGATACGGGATGGGTCACCTATGCATTTTCGAAGTATTAAGACATGCAAAACTAAATGAACCATTGAAAGCTCTTAGGGTAGCTCTAGTTCATATCCAACTTTCTTGAGTCTCTTAATAATCTGGTATGGCCCTATGTAACATGGGCTCAGTTTTCCTTTCTTACCAAATCTCATAATCCCTTTCATTAGAGACACCTTTAAAAATACCCAATCCCCTACTGAGAATTCCAGTCCTCTCCTCCTAGCATCCGCATATGATTTGTGATGACTTTGGGCTGTTTCTAGTCGTTGTTGTATCACCTTAACTTTTTCAATGGATTGTTTTACTAGATCTGGCCCAAGTAAGGTGGTTTCACCCACTTCAAACCATCCAATTGGTGACCTATACTTCCTTCCATGCAAAGCTTTGTAAGGTGCTATCTTGATACTCGCGTGGTAGCTGTTATTATAGGCAAATTCAATAAGTGGTAAATGGTCCACCCAACTACCTTTAAAGTCCAATGCACAAGCTTGCAACATTTCTTCAATTGTTTGAATGGTGCATTCTGCTTGATCATCTGTTTGAGGGTAGAAAGTTGTACTCAAATTCACTTGTGTTCCTAAACTCTTTTGGAAGGACCTCCAAAACTTTGCAGTGAATTGAGCTCCTCGGTCAGATATAATGGAGATTGGGATTCTGTGTAGCTTGACTATCTCTTTTAGGTGCAGTTTGGCATACTCTTCAGCTGTATAATTACTCCTGACTGGTAAGAAGTGTGCTGACTTTGTGAGTCTATCAACTATTACCCATATAGAGTCAAACTTCTGAGATGAGTGAGGCAAGCCGGTAATAAAATCTATATTGATCATATCCCACTTCCATGTTGGAAGCTCTATACACTGCATATAACTTCCTGGCTTTTGATGTTCTACTTTCACTTGTTGGCAATTTGGACATTGAGCCACAGATTCTGCAAAGTCCTTTTTCATGCCTCCCCACCATAACATTACCTTCAGGTCGTGGTACATCATAGTTGATCCTAGATGGATGGAATATTGGGAATGATGGGCTTCTTCCATTATCCTTTTGCTTAGCCCATTAACATCAGGCACACATAATCTATTTTGGTAGTAAAGTATTCTATTTTGTGCAAGGTCAAATCCCTTTACCGTACCCTAACTTACCTTTTCCTTAAGCTGTTGTAGAACAGGATCCTCGAACTACTTTTCTTTCACCTCCATTACCAATGAAGACTCCACAGCATTCTTCACAATAACCCCTTCCTTAGGAGTTTCAAGAAGGCAAACTCCCAAACTGGCTAACTAATGTAGATCCTTAGCTATTCCTTGACTTATCACAGTTATATCACTGGTATTCTGATTTCCTTACGACTCAGAGCATCGACTACCACATTTTCCTTCCCCGGATGGTATAGTATATCAACGTCATAATCTTTTATTAGCTCTAGCTATCTCCGTTGTCTTAAGTTTAGGTCTTTCTGCTTAAAGATGTATTGCAGGCTCTTATGATCAGTATATATAGCAACATGAACCTCATACAAATAGTGGCGCCATATTTTCAAAGCAAATACAACCACTGCTAGCTCAAGATAATGAGTTGGGTAGTTTCTCTCATGTGGCCGTAATTGTCTAGAAGCATAAGCAATTACCCTACCATACTGTGTCGGTACACACCCTAAGCCAACTCCTGAAGCATCGCAATATACTGCATACCCCTCAGTACCTTCTGGAAGCACTAGCACAGGTGCAGAAGTTAGCTTATTTTTTAGCTTCTAGAAGCTCCTTTCACATGCATCATTCCATTGGAACTTGGTTGCCTAATGTGTCAACTTTGTTAGGGGTGCAGAAATAGAAAAAAAACCTTCAACAAACCTTCTGTAATAACTTGCCAAGCCTAGGAAGCTCCGAACTTCTGTGGTTGTTGTTGGTCTTGGCCAATCTTTCACAGCCTCTGTCTTTTGTGAGTCAACCCTTATTCCCTCATCAGACACAATATGACCCATGAATGCCACTGATTTTAGCGAAAATTCATATTTAGAAAAATTGGTATACAACTGTTGATCACGAAGAATCTGTAACACTTGTCGCAAGTGATCTGCGTGATCCTCTTCTGATCTTGAATATACCAAAATGTCATCTATAAA
>JAABOM020035400.1:0-17004 GCA_011800125.2 Solanum clarkiae
TATATATATATATATATATATATATATATATATATATATGTATATATATATATATATAAAACAAACAGTTAATAAACTAATATCCAAAACCAACATAAAAATATTATCCAATAAGAATATCCACAAAAATCAAAATACAAACAATATTGTCGAACAAAAGGACAGAGTATCCATAAAGAAAAGTAAGAGTTGGGGTTAAAAGTGGTCAAACAACATGGTGCTCATGCACCAGTCTCGGGCTGGTCTATGGGGTATTGAGTCTACCTCTCCTCCTCTACTGAAGTACCCTCTCCAGGTGGGGTATGTTGTGCTCTCTCTCTTTGAAAGCTGCTAACAAAAACGACTCCTACACCACCTACTAAGGTATGGGCTCCTCCTCCTCAAGTCTCGGCCTCTTCGAGGTCGACTCTATATCAGCATGCTCAAGAAGCCTCTTTATGCAGCTGTTTGGATAGTCGGTGAGCCAATTAAATGCCTCATCACCTACTAGTGCTACGTTTGGGGCTGGAATAGGGGCTGCCAACAGCGACAATAAGTCTGCCTTGAACCTAGCTGACTCATCAGTCACTCGCACTCGTGTCTGCCTCAGCGTCTCGAACATTCTGATCAATCAACGGTCGAACTCGTGCTGATAACTCTCGCAGCCTGCCTTCTGCTACAGCTATACTCCGCAATAAAGCCTGAAAAGCAATACCAGAGAAAAAAGGATCAACCTGAAATGTCGCTATAGCTAGTGCTGGGTTGTTGGTAGATGGTGTAGACTCGATCTCAGCTGTTGATGTGGGCACTGTAGTAGCTAGAGTAATACTCGCAAGAGCTAGAGGTGAACCTGGAATCTGTTGCTCGGCCAGAAATAGCTATAGGATAGGAGGTGGATAGCTCGAGGTAAGTCCACTAGGTTCTCATCAGCCTTTATTAGGCTGAGATCCATAGTGAGTGTGGCCTCTACATGAGGGTCCCAGTGAGGGTCAATAGGAACACTTGCTGCACTATATAGTCGATGAATCAAATCTGGAAATGGCAGTGAGGTGCTCTTCCGAGCTATAGCCTTGTGAATCTGCTCTGAAATAATTAGGGCCCAATCTATAGAATATCCAGCTAGAAGGCTGGCCAACAATATTGCTTTCTTAAGGCTGGCGTAATACGCCAATTGATAATGGACCACCAGAACTTGGCCCGGAATGAGAGGTGGGCTTTTATTATGAGATCTGCGTGGTTTGTGACCCACATTGGCTCAACACCCTCCTCACAAATATAGCTAGAGATCCACTATAGAAGCTCTATCCTAGCCTTGATGTCCTTCCCATTCACCGCTATCCTCATTTTTGCAATAAAATTAGCATACTCCGCGGTGGACTGAAGGGTTGTATAAGTAGGCCTAAACTGCACTCGCCGGATTGTCTCCTCTGAGATATCAACTCTCCTCCCCCGTACTGTGACAACCAATAGATTTTGCTGCTCAATTGGCCTTTTGTTCTTTGGCAACCCCCGACAAAGTGTAGCAAGGTATGCCGCATAGATCTCACGGACTACAAAAGGGGCATATTTGCCCAACTACTGCATAGTCCACCATAGTCCATGCTCGTCCAAACCCGTATCCAATCCTGGTACTCTATCTAGTCCTGCAGTGTTCAACCTGGACTCCTCATGAAATTGCCGAACCGACTTGCCATGCCCTTTATCCTCCAACCCCTGGTCATAAATTTCCTTCATGCTCGAAACATACCATCTGGGGTTGGCTAGGGGTTGAGACTGGACCTCCTTCTGTTGAGGCTGAGATGTGCTTTCTGACTCAGACTTGGAGCCGGAATGTGAGGGAGTCATTTTCGGCAAGCTACTATCTGACCCTTCTCCGTTGCCCTATTGTTCCTCCTCTTCAGACTGGGAGGAACTACTCACTTCCATGGGAGCCTATGCTGCAAGCTCCCGAGTCTAAGGTCTATTGGTCTCCGTGTCTAGCCTGACTCTATGTAATTCCACAGAGCCCTCGGATTGCTCGGTGTAGGAGGATTCATCTAGCAACCTCCATTGGAGAGCTTGAATAGCCTGTTTGTCTTTTGGAGGCTTTTTATCTGCAAATAACACACAAACCATATAAATTCCAGATGTTTGATTCATTTAAATACAAAGCAAAGAACAAGAAATAAAAGCAAATAAAAATTAACTATGCACTGATGCAACTACAGATATGCAGGTAAGAGTACATTTATGCCTCGTAAAGTAACATACTCGTCATATACTAGCCTCGTAGAACAAGTTGTGCCTTTAAAAATGCTTTATGATCACAGATATGAGACGCAGTTATGACTCGTAGGATGGCCTACGAGTCGTAGTCCTGGTCTCGTACCTAGTTCCAAAAATATTTTCAAAACTTGGCAAAGTTTACAAGACCCTTCCTACGAGTTGTACCAAGTACTACAAATTATATATGGGTCTCGTATGTGAAATAAATAGGTATTACTGGTGATTGATTCTTGCTATGAGGGGCCACTATGACTCGTATAGGAAGTTACGAGTCGTAGGAGTTCCTCGTAGCTGAGCATAGAAGTCACCTGCAATGCCTAAGTATTTTCCATAACAAGCACAACTCAACACCAAATATAACTTAATCATACAAATAAGAGCAAAGCACAACTAAATGGCACATAATCAATTCCATATTAGCATTGGCAATTTAAAACGACTATTATTACTAAGAGTCTAAACCAATTTAAACAATACGTCAAGCACACCAAAAGCAATCAACAACCTAAACTCAATCTTGAAATGTACACAACATCCTTAGAAAGTGCAGTCACCATTCATAACGATTCAATCAAACCAACATATACTAGCTTAGGCAATCACCCCCATACAACCTAGGTCCAATTCCGACAACCATTCAAACCCCTATGTGAGCAACATTAATACATTACATATCAAACACCAAAAATATCATATATTCACCCACTCAAGCTTTTCTACAAGGTTTATTCAACAATCCTATTCTTTGAAGGCCTATAAACCCTACATTACAAGTCTAGCTTAATAATCAATGTAAGGCATGATTAAACATGATCAAACTAAGCTTGTACTCATATAGGGAATAAACTCATCAACAAAGATTGATAAAGGCAACTAAAAAGCTTACCAATTGAATTGAGAAATGAACCAAAGCAAAGAAAGATGAATTTTGCATTGAAACCCTCAGAATATATACCTTCACCAGAATCCTTGCTGGAAAATGATATGGGTAGTCAGAAATTTAGTCGAAAAAATGACATGGGTGATGGGGGAGGGTTTTCCGTTGTCACTTATGGTGTATGGCGGTCAAAAATAATTTTGACCCCTTTTATAAGCAAACTGGGTCAGATTTTAAAAACTATGGATTGGGGCTATGAGACCCCGACTATGAGTCATATGTTGTCCTACAACTCATGGGTCCCGGTTCCATACCAGACCCGACACTTGGTAAAAATTTAGGTATCATACCTGGCCACTACGAATCTTACTTATGACTCGTAGAGGATCCTATGAATCATAAGGTTGGCTCGTAGTGTATGTGCTAACTTTAGATACTTATTATTCTCTGTACGAGGCATGACTATGAGTCATAGTGAAGACTATGACTCGTAGTCCTACTCGTAGTAGCTGCTCCAAGTCCAATTTTTCCAGAGCTTCAGCACTTCCACTTTTTACCTGCAAACCAAGTATTAAAGCACATAAATCCTCATAATTATTACAATCGCATCATTGTCCTCTAATTTAAAATAAACAACAACTACTACCCTATGTTCAAAGAAACAAATAATCACCACAATTCTTAGGTTGCCTCCCAAGAAGTGTCCTGTTTGACATCGTGGCTCGACTTTGTCATCTTCCTTTGTCAACTGTCATCTTGGGTCCACACCTCACTCTTACATTCATCTGGGTGTTTCATGGATTAGCGAATATCAAACACAACTCCTAAGTGGCATAATGCTCTTGCAAATTCAATATTGCCGATAGTGCAAGAAATGGTGAATGTCCTGGGGTCCTTTCGCTTTTGAGCAAGGCATTTGGTCATAATCGCACTACATTGTTGGAGTTCTTGGGAGAACTCTTTTCTCAAAATGTGTTTCTTGGAAACTAAGTTTTTCATATATTTATCATATCCGGGCATTTTCTTCGATACTTCTAGTAGAGAAATATTGATGGAGAGTTGCTTCAACATCGAGAGAAAGTGTTTGAGCTTTTCTTCCTCTTTATTCTTCTTGAGCCTTTATGGAAAAGGAGAAGGAGGTTTTGGGATGAATTTTACTTTTTCATGCTCCCTTATCTCTTCTCGTTGCATCCAAACACCCTTCGGATCTTCTCCCTCAACTTCAACTTCACCACCAAGACCCTTCTCATCGACTTCATCCACAATAACAAGCATAGGGTTTTCTATTGTGCTCTTGCCACTCCTCGCCATCACTGCCATACAATGCCCTTCATTCTTTGGTTTTTGAACCGTATTGCTTGTAGGGTGCCCTTTTGGTGTTGCTTCAATTGTGAAGAAACTAATCCAAAATATTGCTCAAGTTAATTGATTGCCACTAAATGAGATTTTATCTTTTGATTAATACTTGAGATATCTGCTTCCATTCCCTTTAGAGTCTTATCTTGATGGTCTACTCACTTCAACAACTTTTCAAACATAACTTCAATCCTTGAATTCCTTGATTTGGCATCACGATTATGTGGTGGTACATAAATACCATCCCTTTAGCCCTCTCTTCTCCATTCTGCATCTGGAACTCTTTCTCTCTCACAGTATCCACCCCTATTATCTCTGTACATCCCCTCATGGTTGAAGTTTCGACCTTGATTCCTGGCCTCCAATAGTCCGAATTGGACCCGTGGGGGTTGTTCCGGAAACCTGCTACTTGGTTACTCACATAATAGGCA
Source organism: Solanum clarkiae (assembly GCA_011800125.2). Lineage (NCBI taxonomy): Eukaryota > Viridiplantae > Streptophyta > Magnoliopsida > Solanales > Solanaceae > Solanum > Solanum clarkiae. Next base: position 4,909 of record JAABOM020035400.1, read on the forward strand.
TCCTCATCAAAGAATTGATCATCATACACAGGAGTAATAGGGGTTGGTGAGCTATATCCTTCACAATAGCTTGGTTTTGCTTCAAAACCAAATCCATGCTCGTATGGAGTTGAGCAAGTTGCTCCATAATCTCTTCATTCACTTTGGCCTGCTCACTTTTTGTGGTAACCACATAAAAACTTTTTGTATTACCACACTCACTCTGTCCCTATGCATTGTTTGTCTTCACCACTTGTTCCATTCTTTCGACAACTAACTCAAATGGTTGATCAAGAAAAACACCTCCCTTGATCGTGTTGGCGCAAGCTTTGCTATTATCATCAAGTGCTCCATGGAAGATCTCGACCAAAGCATCATCAACAATTTTGTTATCAGGACCATCCTCAAGCATTTGGTGAATCTCTCCCATATAGTCTTAAGAGAGTCTCCATGCAATTGCTCGAAGTTATTAATTTGGTCCTTAAGCTTCAGCTTCTTCGATCTTGGGAAATATCTTTCTAGGAACACCCTCTGCAGCTCAGCCCAAATTGTGATGGTACCTTGAGGAAATTCAAACAACCATACAACTGCATTGCTAGTCAATGACAATGGGAACACCCTCAATCCAACAGCGCCAATAGAAATAATATGTGTCCCCATGACACTTTTGCACACAAAGATGACATTTTGGAGATGACAGTGGGGATCCTTTGACAGTAGCCCTATGAATAGTCCATAGGTTTGGAGCATCTGGAGCAATGCACTTGATGCCATGAACTTAGCATCTACCGGTAGAGAGAGTAGCACTATGGAACCGATAATAACTATCGCCATAGGGTTTAATCGATACAGATTCCAACCGTAAGCATTTGCATTGAAATCTCTCAGCTGTGGCCGATGAACCCTTGGTGGTGGATTCTCCTCTCTTCTTAAGTCTTTCCCATTCGCATGTATATCCTCCTCAACCTCAATGTCCTCATTCACTCGAGCCATCCTTCTTGGTAGTCGATGGATCTCCAAATTTAGTGGAGCTAAGGGATTTCTTGGCTCCTTGTGTTGGGCATACAACCTAGTACACCCTACAAAAGTAATCAAACAACAAAAACAAAATAAAAGTAAGAGACTCTAGAAAGCAACACTAGAACTAACTAACAGTGAATTAAAGTCAAAACCTAGCAACATTCCCAGGCAATGGTGCCATAATATTTGATGATTGTCACGCTCCAATAAGAAAACGATCGCTATCAGTAATTAACCTAACTGAGGTTAGGCTCAAATCCATAGGGAATACAGGGCTTGACAATAAGATTTCACTACTAATCATTCCAGTTTCTATAACTACAATCTCTAGATGGGGGGGGTTGTGATTCCAAAGCAACAAAAATAAACACTTGAAAATTCAAGAAAACACTCAATTCTGGGGAAAACTTGGGAATTGCATTCCACATGGTTCGTTGACTCAATTAACCTAGATAACATAACTATGATCAGTCATTCGCATGAAGAACGGTAACTTAGATCCTTCCAGCCCTCTTGTAAAGGTGAAGGTTGAATTTCACCATGGCTCTTGGTCGGCTACCATGGCGTGCCAACTAACCATTACCTATTGTCCTATTTAACCTCCACTTGTTTAGGTTTGGTCAATTAGATGAGAAAACATCAACCAAATCTTATCATCTACTTCCCTTTTTCTATTCGTCACTACCTTGGTCGAGATCGTGATAGTAGGCGGGGTTTGTGTTGGCCACCACCAAACAACATTAGTCATGAAAGGAAATAAACAATATATGCAAAACTCCAATCATAGATATGCACAAAACCGAGGTCATCTCAAGTTAACTACCCATGGTTCCCACAACACCAAGTTGTGGGTGTTTAGCTACTCATAGCTAAGATAAAAAACACAAAAATGCAATAGATATAGTTGAGAGTTTCACCAATAACAATGAAGGAGATAGGCACCATAAGTTGCAAACCCACAAGCTTGATTGATCAACAATCAGTACAAAGCAACATTTGCAATCGCAAAAATGGGTTTTCATAAAGAGAACAATAATCTACTCTAATCTATGAAAAGCTTCAAAATGTAATGGAGAAATGTCTACTATTCGAACTCCCTCTCAAAAACCTAACTTAAACTATTTATAGTATTTACAAAATAACCCTAGATATTATGTAGAAAAGATTGCTAGCATTTGATAAATTTCGCAGTGTGACCCATAGGTACGAGTGGTTACTCGAGCTACGACTCGTATGTTGGTCTCGTAGTATTGGTATTTCATTTTTTTGTCCGACATTTTGGTTCTCTGATTCTTGCTACGAGTCCACCTATACGAGTCGTAGAATGGGCTCGTAGGGGTGACCTTTACTTGGCAGTTTTTTGATTTTTGTCTATGATTCCTACTACGACTAGTAGGAGGGCTCATATGGCCTATGCTTCAGTAAAATCTGAAACTTTTCTTCAAAATCATGCCAACCTAACTATTTAGCAAAATTAAGACAAAAATACATCGAAACACTAAAAAGCCACTTTAAGAACTCATAAAATTCCTTGTTTTAGGCACCAAATATGCTGTAATTTGTCAGCACATTAGAACACCCAAAGGTGATTTACTAGGTCTAATAAATATCTTTTCCAACAAATCTTTCTATTTCTCCTATAACTCCTTCAATTTCGCTGGGGCCATACGGTAAGGGGGAATAGAGATAGATTGGGTATCGAGAAGGGGATCGATGCCAAAATCTATCTCCCTTTTAGGAGGGACACCGGGAAGATCATTTGGGAAGACATCAAGAAACATGTTTACAATGGGGGCAAACTCAATGGAAGGAACTTTGGTCTCCACATCTTTCAGCCTCTCAAGATGGTAAAAACACCCCTTAGAGATAAACTTACGAGCTTTAATGCAGGAAATGAAAGTACCCTTGACCACCACATCTTGACTTTTCCACTCAAGGATGGGTTCATTAGGAAATTGAAACTTGACCCTGCAAGTTCTACAATCAACAGAAGCATCGTAGACATGCAACTAATCCATCCCAAGAATGACATCAAAATCTACCATGTCTAATTCAACAAGATCACAAAGCAAGAACTTATGCAAAATGCAAATAGGATAATCCCTATAAGCTTTCTTAGAAACATAGAGGCACTAATAGGAGTAGACACTTCATATGACACATGCAACAATTCAGGGACAACATGGAACTTTTTAGCAACAAAATGTGGAACAAAGGAAAGAGTGGCACCTAGATCAATCAAAGCATATACATCAAAGTCAAAGATTTTAAACATATCAGTAACAATATCGGGGACCTCACCAACCCCTTTCCACCAATATAGCGCATAAAACCGGTTGTGTCTTGGGGCACCACCTTGAGGATCATCTTTACCCAATGGAACCGCATTTGTACCCCACCCTTGCTACAGTTTCTTAGACAATCTACCTTCTTGTGACTGAGCTCCCCACATTCATAGAAAGCATTAGATCCCTTCAAACATGGGTCCCCCTCAATATTTAGGACACACATCAACACTAACACCTTGAGGCCTAGGGAGGTCATTGGCAAACCCCTATTACTAGCATGGTGAGACCCTTGGCCTTGATAGAATCGACTATCCCTTTGGAACTTACCCCCAATACGAGCTCTTAGACTCGTACCCCCTTCTCTTCCTTAATTTTTCTTCTTCCATTTGCTTGGCATAGATCATCAATTTAGACAAGTCCATGTAACTAATTAGCATGGCAGATCGATATTCTTCAATTACCAAGTTGGAGACCCCATAACAAACTTGTTCATCCTAGATCTAGGATTGGCCACCAAATGAGGATCATACATTAAAAGTTTGTTAAACTTGAGGGCATACTCCCTCACACTCATAACACCTTGTTTCAAGTTCATAAACTCTACCAACTTTTCTTCCCTAAGCTCAAGAGGGAAAAACTAGTTAAGGAAAGCCAATTTGAACTCTTCCCAAAACACCACATTACCAACACCTTTCTCACCCTTCCATTGATCATACCATATTTGGGATACCCCTTTGAGTTGGTATGCTGCCAACTCTGCCTTTTCATTCGGCCCAACACCTATTTTGTAGACCTCATCAATGAACTCTTATGGGTCTTCATCCATCTTTGACCCATAGAAACCTGTATAATTCATCCACATGAAGTCTCTTACCCTAGTTCTTGGGGTAGTAGTATGAGGGGCTTGGGCCCCTTAATTGACTTGGTTGGCCACAACTTGGGCAAGCATAGTGAGAGCATCCTGGAGCTCACCATTGTTAGGTTTCTCCTCGGGAGTTTGGGCCCTTCGTGCTCGAGTGTTTGGAATGATCTAGCATAGCAAAGAAAAACTGTTATGGGAAAAAATTACCACAACTCTATAGCACGGCTTAGAAAGTGAAAAAGGGAAATGTTTCCTAAAACGTCTCATGGCCTCCTATTCATAGTCATGGCGTGCTTCACAATCATGAATAGGACTCTAATCGATGTGGTGTGTTGGACTTCAACGATGTATCAACCTAGTGCTCTGATACCAAGTTTTTCATCACCCAAGCCTAGGGCCTAGATATGACACGGCGCAAGAGGAACCCAAAAGGGCCCCAAGCAAGCGTCTTAGAACATCATTACACATCCTTGGTCGCGGAAGCAATAGATACGACATAACGAATAAGAATAGGGACAACAGGACTAAAGGAAAGATTGCATAACATCATAATCAGGAGACTAGAGACAAGCTCTTATCACAGAGATCAAGAACAATAGAGTCAAGGCTCTAAGCATGGATATATAATATGTCCAATCAACACCTCTATATACACAGATAGGAATGGGAACCAAGACAAAGTAATTGGGCTCACCCTCATAGTCAAATAGACAACAAAGAAGAATGTCTCAATACATAATAGGAGAATAATTGACTAAGGTCCCTGGAGTGGAGGGCTTACCAACTAGCTTGAATACCACTGAACTTGCCACGTGGAGGAGGAGGATGATTAATTTGGGCACTGGTTCCTACACGGTGACATTATGTAGGCATAGCGTATGCGTTAGTACATTTGAATGTACTAAGTATGTAGGATGCAGTGTAAACAAGAACTGGGCGTCATAATCAAATGCATAACAATAAACAATAGGCATACTTATTCAAATATGACATGTATGATCAATACATAAGTAAAACATGCTTAAGTAATTCGTACTCATATAGAATATCATATGTGTAGAAGAGACCAAGCTAGATTTTCAAAGTACAAATCCCTTGGTAGGTTAGTGACGATAGCACCCATCACCGTAGTGTATGAGGTATAAACCCCTCAACAAGGTTAGTGATGATACTGCCCATCACCCTAGTGTGTGAGGTATAAACCCTTCATCAAGGTTAGTGGTTATAGCACCCATCACCCTAGTGTGTGAGGTACAAACCCCTCATCAAGGTTACTAATAATAACACCCATCACTCTAGTGGTTGAGATGTTGACCCCTCAACTAAGTCACCCAAATCGAGCATGGTCTAATGCAATACTTTATATAGAATATATCATATACATAAGCTCATTTCATCATCATATAGTCAATTATGTCATATCTCATGCTTTGGACTTTCAACTCCTCAAGAAACCACATCTAGACATTTTACCAAACCCTTAGAAGGTATATTATGCTAGTATAAAAGCATGAAATATAGAGATGAAATCATGCAAGAAAAATTATAAAATAATCAATCAAGACCTTGCAATATCCTATAGAAGAATACATCAAAACCCCTCATAAAATCTTATTATAGATTAAAGATTTTTAGCTCAAAACATAGCAAAACAGTCACAACATTACATAGCTTTAACATAACGTGCAGTGAATTTCATAATATTCAAGACCCATTTGTAAATCATCTTTAAATAATGCAATTGAGTAAAAGGAGTCTTGGGTATCATGGGTAAAAGGAACCTATGAAAGAAACCCACATACCTTAACTTAGAGTTGAACTTGGTAAAGATTGGAGATGAAGAATTGAAGCTTGACGAAGAACGTTGAACGAGAACCTTAGCTTAGGATGAGGGTTTGGGACTTGAATTTGGGAGTGAAAATATGGTTATGTTTGAGTTAGTACTAGAAAATATTTAGGATTATATTTGGGTGAAATTTTGCTAAGTATAGGTTAAAACACGTTTAAGAACACTTATGCCCAAGACCAAAAAGTCTTGGACCGAGATAAAAATCACTGGCAACAAAATATACATGTCTGCGTCTAGTCCATGAGAGAACCTGTCGCGAAGGCCAAAATAACATATGTCTGCGATAGCTGCACATCGTAGTGCTGTCGAAGATCAATTCTAGATAAGAAAAATTATGAAAATTGAAATTGCTAATCTTTTGCTCTTAAATCAGGGCTATACCCTTTTTCACCTAATTCTGACCCCCGATCAATAATATGAAGTCATATTTTTGAAATAACGAACGAATTTTGAGATATATAGAAATTAAAATTTTGGACATTCCAAGGCACATTTTTAGGAAATTTCCGGGGTCATTTCAAATGAGAAGTGAACTGAGCACCACGATCTAAAATGGTAGACAAGGGTACCCTACGCAATCTAACCAATTCATGAATGTAAAATTTGCCATAATCTTCGGCACCATAAGTAGTTTTGACCAGTAAGAAGTGAACCGACTTTGTCATTCTATCCGTAACAACCCAAATAGAATCCAAATGATTTCTAGTCTTAGGCAACCAAAGTCATGACCTAAGCCTCGGGCCTAGACATGACCGACAAATGGGGAACTCAAAGGAACCCCAAACAAGCCTCTTAGCATATCATACACAAATCCTTGGTCTTTGAATCAAGACATACAATGTTAAGAAACATAAACAAGGGAAATTGGGACTAAGGGAAAATGAAAAGAGAGAGTAATACTTAAATTTCATATATAAGTCAAAGCACAAGCATAATACACAACTTGTCCAACAACACGTTCAAACATAGATACTTACCGGGGGCCAAATACAAAGAAACCAGACTTAACCTCATCGTTAAAGTAGCAATAAAGAAGAAAGTAGCAATACACATTGTAAGAAACATAGACCAACGTCCCCGAAATGGAGTACTTACCAACTAGCTTGAGAGACAATTATACTAGCCACGTGGAGGAGAAGGATGATCAAATTGGGATTTGATCCCTACATGGTGATATCATGTAGGCAAGAGTTTGTGTTAGCATGTTTGAATGTAACAAGTATGTAGGATGCAATGTAACAAGAGATAAACATCATAATAAAAATGCATAATAATACGCAATAGGCATAATAAACCAACATGGCATGATTGATCAATGCATACGTAAAACATTCTTACAATTCATTCAACTCATATAGATCATAATACCTAGGTGTTGGAAGAGGTCTCAACCAACGTAGAATAAGAATAAGCGAGCTATGACTTAGAATCCCGATGTATTATCCCTCACTTGTAAAGAGGTGGTCTATTTGCAAGGGTAAATCATACTTCAAACTTGCGAGAACATGACCCACTTCGTATAAAGTAACCTTCCTTATGGGAACCCGACCCAATTTTGAAAGGATTTAAGGGCCCACTTCAACTTATGATAATATGACTCAATTTCATGTGGAGCGACCTTCCTTATGAGAACATGATCCAATTTGGGAAAGGATTTTATGAGATAGTTCAGTCGATGGATCCACTAGTATAGAAAGTGCATAACATCATCCTTTGGTGGGCACATAGTTTGTGGACTTGGGGACTCGCCTCTAGTCCACTCGATGCTAAATCTAATCGCACGGAATATATAAGATAATCATAGCTTTAATAACTTGCAACAATATAGAGGACATGGCATGAGCATATCTTAACATCATTGACCTCAAATGGTGAGCCCAATTTCTATCATAAGAATATATCATCATCAACAATACTATTGCATTAATATCAACATTATGGGGCTCGCAAGAGGTGCAATCTATATGAAAGGGCTCAAACCCGGCTTTACAACATCATCTACATTTCTATGATTAGACACATATTAAAATCATTATGAAGTCTTTCAACTCATAAGACATGCATTGGACCTCTAATTCCTCAAGAAATCATAACCGGACATTTTATCAAACACTTGGCGGGTGTGTAGTGCTAGTGGTAAACTATGCAATTCAAAAGTTAAAACATGCATGTGAATCCCATGTAAAACCATTAATCAACACTTTGTAATACCCTCAAGCAACATACATCAAGACCCTTCATCAAATCCAATATTATATCCAAGATTCAGAGCTCAAAACCTGCTAAACAACCATACTTTCATGAACTCAAATCACTGTTCAGTAAATTTCTTAATATACAAAATCTACATGTAAATCAACTTTAAGTCATGTAATTTAAGTAGAAACGAGGATTGGGCACCATGGGTGAAAGGGTCCAATGGTTGAAACCCACATACCTTAGCTTTGGAGAATTTCTTGAAGCAGGCTTTAATGGAGACTTCAAGCTTGAAGGAAATCCTTAGATCTGGATGAGGGTTTTCGGACTTGAATCTTGAGAGAAATACTAGTCTAAATGTTTAAATGAGTATTGGGGAATGTTTAGGATGATATGACAGTGAAAATAATGCTAATTATAGGTATTCTTAAGTATGGAACCCTTAGGCCTAAGAGATGAATATCTTGGATTGATGTCAAAGAAACAATGCTAAAATAACACTGCTCTGAGTCGCGGAAGCGACGCGGATTACTCACTAGAATTTGCATTTTTGCACATATGAGTTCTATGAAGACAGGCATAAATTGTTCATCCGAACTCAGAATGAGGTGAAACCAAGTGCTTTGGAAAGATAATTTAAAGAGATTTAATTTGGAAAGTCATGGGCCACCCAGATCCTAGTATGCTAAGATATATACCTCTTTATAAAGTTGACTCTCTAAAATCACATTTTTACGTTTTTTGAATTTTGATACGGTTGCTCTAAAACTTGGGTTAGACCCACTTCCCACTCAATTTTTCCCCTCGAACAAGATTATGAAGTAAGATTTTTGATATCACGCAAGGATTTTGAGATGTATGGTAATTGCAGTTCTGGGCACTTCCGAGGCACATTTTTGGGCACTTTTTGGGGTAGTTTCAATATCTCCCCCTTGGGAACATTCATCCCATAATGTCAAAGAAACATTTATAAGAAGATCAATGATGAATAAATCAGCCCCAATAAGAATAACAAAATATATTTAAAATACTGTTTTCAAAATATCAACATATGTGTCAAAAATTGTCATGAACTTGTTAAAATAAACATGGATGCATGCAAATTACATAGGGGTTGACAGCTCAGAATCATGAAAAAGGACATGACATGTCATCATAATCTTGAATAGAATAAAGAGATATGGATATTATTTCTCCATGCCCGCACCGACTCCCCGAGAAACACATATGAATAGACGACTCTTCAAAAGGGCCTTGATGAACACTACATTCTCATCAATCAACTTCTCCTCTCATCCATCCAGCATGTCCTCTAGGACCTCCTTCTAAGAGAACTTATCCTCCACCTTACCCACAACTTCAAAGGGTTTTATAGCACTATAGTCACCAACACATCTCCTCAACCTAGAAGCATGAAAAATCGGATAAGCCATACCCCTATAATAGAAAATTCCCAAACTTATGCGACCTTACCAACATCCCTCTACAATTTATAAGAATTCACAATCCTCAACTCAATTTTCAACCTTAAATACACCTAACTCACTAGGTACCATCACCACCATCTCCCCCTTGGGAGACAACCTCCACTCTATCACTTCTCACCAAAAATTTCCAACTCTAATAAGGTGGAATGAAGGCCTTGCCTAATCTAAAGCACGACATAGATCATGAAGAAGGGAAACATTTCCTCAAACACCTCATACCCTCTTACTCATAGTTGTGCTGCACTTCACAACCATGAATAAGACTCTAATTGATGAAGTGTATTGGATGTTGATGACCATAAACAACGTAGTGCTCTGATACCATCTTTATTACAACCCAAGCCTAGGGACTAGATGTGACATGGCAAATGGGAACCTGAAAAGATCTAAACAAGCCTTTTAGCATATTAATCACATATCCTTGGATGCGGAAGAAAAGTGAAAAACAATAAAGGATAATGTAAAAGGGGAGAACAGTACTAAGAGAAGTCTTTAATACCATAAAATATAGAGAGTCAAGTTTATAACATAAATACATCATAATGTTCCAACAACACCCCTAAGTTTAGAATAGAGTGGGGGCCAAGATACTTTCCAGGTTCACCCTCATAATGTCAAATGTTCAACACAAGAAGTCTTAAAATAGCAAGAAAGTAGATAATGTCCTCGAACTTAAGGACTCACCAAACTTCTCTTTGAAGAATCTCACTAGCCTCATGGAGGATGATCAAGAGGAGCTCCATTCCCTACATAGTGATATCATGTAGGAAAAAGTATGCGTTTGTACATTTGAATGTACTAAGTATGCAGGATGTAATACAACAAGACATAAGCAAATATAGTCAAAATGCATAGTAATAGGCAATAGTTAAGCATAATCTCAATATGGCGTGCATGATCAATGCTTAAAGTAATACATGCTTGTAACTTATTCAACTTGCATAGAACATAATACATATGTGGGAAGAGATCTCAACCGATAAAGAATAAGCCAAGCGAGCTACAACTTGAAATCCTGATGATTACCCGTCACCGGTAAAGAGGTGGTCTACCTACCAAGGTAAACCATACTTCACCTTACAGGACCCCGTCCAATTTCAAATACGTAACCTTTCTTATGGGAGCCAATTCCATTTCGAAAAGGATTTTATGAGAAACATCGTCTCATGAGAGACCATCCCATTTTCGGGAAGAATTTCAATAAAAAATTCACTAAATGGATCCACTAGTATAGCTAGGGTATAACATAATCCTATGTTGGCCCATAGTTCAAGGAAAGAGAGTAAAACTTCCATTCATTGGTGCTAAGTCTAATCCCACGAAATACTTATACTAATCTTACTTTTATAACATGCAATAAACATGGAATCATGACATGAGTAACTCTTAAACATGCTTGACCTCTAATGGCGAGCCTAACTTGAAATATGAGAATAGGTCATTAACTTCAGAGGCTCTTAAGGGGTAAAATCTTTAAAATAGGGCTTAACTTCATACTTGTGTAATCATAGATAATTTCATGAATTCATAACATACTTGATAGCCTATATTCATCATGAAGTCACTTGACTTGTAAAACATGTACATATTTTGAGAATTCATAACTTGACATTTTATGAAACACTCGGTGGGTATGTAGTTCTTGTTCAAAATCATGCAATTCAAGAGTGAAATCATGTGATAAAACTCAGTACAAATCAATCCATCAACATATTTCAATACCCTTATATGAGATACCTTGAAATCCATCATCAAATCTTGTAATAGATCATAATTTCATAGCTCAAAACATGCGTAGTCTCAATAGACAAAACCAACTCATAGTAATAAGCTTGACATAGATAGACATGCATATTTAATCAATATTTCATAAAACCCCAATATATTTCAAGCTTATAATCCATAATAAAAGATACCAGAGATAATACAACTAGAAAACATGTAATTTTCATAAAATAGGATTATTGGACACCGTGGGTGAAAGGACCTTATGGTTGAAGCTCATTTACCATAGACTTGGGTTTTATTAGTATAGTCTTGAAGGAGACTTGAATCTTGAAGGGAGTTCTTGAGATCCGGAATTATGCTTAACACATTTAAATTTGGATGAAATATTTGGTAAAGTGTTAGAGAGGGTTTTAAGAGGGTCTTGAGTGATATAGAGTTGAAAAATGGCTAAGTGTAGGTGTTTTTACGCATTGGTGGGCATGGGGAAAAGACCTAATGCCTGGGGTAAAGACCCTAATCCCTTAGGCCAAAATAAGAAACTAAGGAAAAAATTGTACATCTCCGCGCCGCTAGGGCGTTGCGCCTAGGGCGTGAATCGTCTCTGTATATCCTAAATTTAAAGAAAATAGTTTTTCACTATGGGTCCTCTAAAATCGGTATTATACCCATTACCCACTCAATAGATCG
>JAABOM020035411.1:0-17002 GCA_011800125.2 Solanum clarkiae
TGACAACCAGTCCTTGGGTGGGATTTCAGTTTATGAAAATTCTCAATTTGAGTTTATTTATCTTTAAATGCTTCCGCATTGTTATATATATTATCCTTTTTGAATTAAGGCTGACTTGCTCTGGTGGGGTAGAGTAAGTGCCGTCACGCCAAATTTTCGAGTCGTGACATAACAACCCGTAAAGCACAACAGATAAGAAGTCTACGTAACATACAAATAGGCGGCATAACGTTACATCCCTTCAATACATTTTGACGTCGACAATCCCGAACTTATTTCAACTTTATCCAAACTATACTCAACACATCTATAAATAAAAATAGTATTAAAATAGTCTTAGAATAGTACTAAAGTAGCCATGAAGGATGTGAGGCAATAGCCTTCCATCCGTCAGCCCACAAGTTCATACTAAGAACACAATTGTGATATCCCATAAGAACTCACTTTCGTGGACTGTAAAAGTAGTGCCGCAGCTTAGCTACATCACTAACAAACTAAACATTGTTATAAACATAAGTATTACTTGATAGTTCAACCAACCAAGAAGATAAAATCCTCTTGAATAACAAGAAAAGTTCATAACAATCCTTAGGACACATGCTGTCCAAATTTCCAGCACAAGCATAACTAGCATATACTTCTTGTTTGTCACGGGATAAGTATAAAAAATACACAGATATTTCCACTTACATTAGCCTTTAAGATTAAGGTTTCCATTAAGAACCCTATAGGGTTGTATTGGCTTCCTTGTGAAGTGAAGTAAAGAGAAAAAGAAGAGTCTTTAGGAAGCTAAACATTTTTTCCAAAAGTGAAATGATTTAAGGGGTTGTTTTTGAGACCTTTTAAAGGTTCTCTTTGGCTGACTTTCATTTGAAATTTTGACCATATATTAACATATATCAATAAGCTTGTGATGCAGCAGCTTGGCCCTCACACTTGGGCTTAAATGGGTCTCAAAGTTGATGGGCCTTGGCTGCCCATTTTCCTAATTCCTATTCACTTAGTTTGGGCTCAATCAGTCAAATGGGTTTTGATGTACTTGGACCCTTTTATTATTCATATTGGGCTATAAGTATTGTCCATTTACGATGGTAAAATATGGGCTAAAGTTACACTCTTAACACATACTTTATTCATTATCGGACTTGGACAAATTCGACGTCGGGCCTCGCCTCCATTTAGCTAGCAAATTTAATCTACGCAAGTATGTGACTCACCTCCTAGCTTCCTAAGTCCTACAAGAACCTCACTTCTCTCACTTTATTTAAGGTTGTGATCTCCTTAATTTGACGTAAAACGTATTTACACTCGACCCTCTTCAGCATTAGACATACATATCGGTTTTTAATTGGAGATTCAAGCACTTTTAAAGATAGACGCTAATTTGAAAAGCCATGTCATGTTTTATTTGCATAGTACTAGCATTGTAAGATGTGGGGTGTTACGTCCTCCCCCCATAGGAACATTCGTCCTTGAATATTAGCAGAATTGCATAGCTTAACCAAGTTTAAACCTTTACTTATACAAACTTTTGACAATACACTAAGTATTTAATCATATGTACTTATTAGTGTCCCTATTTTGCATGTTGGACTTCCTCTTTAGCTTCAAATAAGTAAATGTATTTTGATTTCATCACATCCTCGGCCTCCCATGTTATTTCTTCTACTTGCTGGTTTCTCCAAAGTACTTTTATTGAAGCTATTTTTTTATTCCTTAGTTTCTTAACTCGACGATCTAGAATAGAAATAGGTAATTCTTAATATGTGAGATCTTTTGCTAACCTGCATGTCTTCAATAGGATTGATACGAGATGGGTCACCTATGCATTTTCGAAGCATTGAGACATGAAAAATTGGATGAACCATTGAAAGCTCTTGGGGTAGCTCGAGTTCATATGCAACCTGTCCAAACGTCTTAATAATTTTATATGGCCCTATGTAACGTGGGATAAATTTTCCTATCTTACCAAATCTCATAATCCCTTTCATCGGGGAAACCTTTAAAAATACCCAATCCCCTATTGAGAATTCTAGTCCTCTCCTCCTAGCATTCGTAGATGATTTGTGACAGCTTTGGATTGTTTCTAGCCACTGCTATATTACCTTAACCTTTTTCCATGGCTTGTTGTACTAGATCTAGCCCAAGCAAGGTAGTTTCACCCACTTCAAACCATCCGATTCACTTGTGTCCCTAAACTTCTTTGGAAGGACTTCCAAAACTTTGCAGTAAATTGAGCCCTTCGATCAGAGACAATGGAGATTCGGACTCCATGTAGCATGAATATCTCTTTGAGATATGGCTTGGCATACTCTTCAGCTGTATAATCACTCCTGACTGGTAAGAATTGTGCTGACTTTGTGAGTCGGTCAACTGTTACCCATATAGAGTCAAACTTCTGAAATGAGCAAGGTAATCTGATAACAAAATCCATATTCATCATATCCCACTTCTATGTAGGAAGCTCTATACATTGCATATAACCTCCTGGCTTTTGGTGTTCTACTTTCACTTGTTGGCAATTTGGACATCGAGCCACAAATTCTGCAAGGTACTTTTTCATGCCTCCCCACTAAAATAATCCTTTCACGTCATGGTACATCTTAGTTGATCCTGGATGGATGGAATATGAAGAATGATGGACTTCTTCCATTATCCTCTTTCTTAATCTATTAATATAAGACACACATAGTCTATTTTGGCAATAATGTACTCCATTTTGTGTAATTTCAAAGCCCTTCATCGTACCCTGACTCACCTTTTCCTTAAGTCGTCATAAAATAGGATCATCGAACTATTTTTCTTTCACCTCCATTACTAATGAAGCCTTTGCAGTATTATGCACAACAACCCCTTCCTTTGAAGTTTCAAGAAGGCGAACTCCCAAATTATCTAGTTGTCGTAGATCCTTAGCCACTACTTGACTTACCATGTCCTGGTCACTAGTATTCATGACTGCCTTATGACTCAGGGCATCGACTACCACATTTGTTTTTCCCGGGTAATAAAGTATATCAACGTCATAATCCTTTATTAGCTTTAGCCATCTCTGCTGTCTTAAGTTTAGGTGTTTCTGCTTAAAGATGTATTACAGATTCTCATGATCAGTATATATATCAACCTGACGCCCATAAAATAATAGCGCCATATTTTCAAAGCAAATACAACCGCTGCTAGCTCAAGATCATGTGTTGGATAGTTTTTCTTATGTGGTCGTAGCTGTCTAGATGCATAAGCAATTACCCTACCATGTTGTGTCAGTATACACCCTAAGCCAACTCCCGAAGTATCGCAATACATTGAATACCCCTTGGTGCCTTCTGGAAGTACTAGCAAAGGTGCAGAAGTTAGCTTATTTTTCAGCTTTTGGAAGCTCCTTTCACATGCATCATTCCATTGAAACTTGGTCACTTTATGTGTCAACTTTGTTAAAGGTGTAGAAATAGATGAAAAACCTTCAACAAACCTCTTGTAATAACCCGCCAAACCTAAGAAGCTCTGAATTTCCATGGGTGTTGTTGGTCTTGGCCAATCTTTCACAACCTCTATCTTTTGTGAATCAACCCTCATTCCCTCATCAGACACAATATGACCCAAGAATGCCACTGATTTTAGCCAAAATTCACATTTAGAAAACTTGGCATACAACTGTCAATTACAAAGAACTTCTAACATCTGTCGTAAGTGATTTGCATGATCCTCTTCTGATCTTGAATATATCAAAATGTCATCTATAAACACTATCACAAACACATCCAAGAATGGCATGAATACACTATTCATTAGATCCATAAAAACCGCTGGTGCATTTGTTAGCCCAAATGACATAACAAGAAATTCAAAGTGACCATAGCGTGTTCTGAAAGCAGTCTTAGGTATATCTTCCTCCTTCACCCTCATTTGGTGATACCTTGATCTCAAATCAATTTGTGAAAAGCATTTAGCACTTTGTAACTGATCAAATAAATCATCAATCCTAGGGAGGGGGTATTTATTCTTAATTTTCACCCTATTCAATTGTCGATAGTCGATACACATTCTCAAGGTTCTATCCTTTTTACATGCAAATAACACTGGTGCACCCGAAAGGGACACACTAGGTCTTAAAAAATCCTTCTCCAATAAGTCTTTTAATTGCTCTTTTAATTCACATAATTCTGCTGGGGCCATCCTATATGGAGAGATGAAAATAGGTTGAGTTCCTGGAAGTAAGTCAATACCAAAATCTACTTCTCTTTCTGGAGGTAAGCGTGGAAGTTCTTCAGGGAACATATCAACGAATTCATTGACTATGGAAACTGATCGAAGAGTTGGCAATTCTACCTCTATATCCCTTACTCTAACTAAATAACATATATACCTCTTAGATATCATCTTTCTTGCCTTAAAATAAGAGATAAATGTACCCTTTGGCGCCCTAACATTGCCTTCCCATTCAAGAATTACCTCATTTGGAAAGTGGAAGCACACTTTCTTAGTTCGGTAATCCACGGTGGCATAGCAAGAGATAACTAATTCATACCTATTATAACATCAAATTCTACCATTTCTAGCTTATTAAGGCCAGCTAATGTGTCACGGTCACAAACAGTTACTACACAGTCGTAATAAACCCTTTTAACCATAATAGATTAACCGGTTGGTATGAGCACTTCAAATGATTTGTTCAATAATTTGAATGTTGTCTTAAGCTTCCCAGCAACTAGAAGGGTAATGTATGATAGTGTATAACCAGGGTCAATTAATGTATATACATTATGTGAAAAGATGGACAATATACCTATGACCATATTAGGTGAAATTTCTAAATTTTGTCGACTCCTTAGAGCATAAGTGCAATTCTACACTTCGCTAGAAATAGCTTTAACACCCCATATATTACAATACTAGTAATATACAAATAAAACATGACATGGTTTGGTTAAATTAGCGGTAATTTTTTAAAAGTTCTTGAATCTCATGTTAATGGGCTACATGTGCGTCTAGCGCTTAAGAGGGTCAAGTGTATACATATTTTGTGTCGAATTAAGGAGCTCATGGACTTAAATGGAGTGAGAGAATTGAGGTGCTTGTAGGATTTAGGAAGATAGCAGGTGAGTCACCTACTTGCTTAGCTTAATTTGCTAACGAAACAGAGATGAGGCCCAACGTCAGAATTGTCCAAGTCTAATTATGAATAAAGTCCGTGTTAAGGGTATAACTTTTGTCCATGTTTTAGCATCGTTAATGGACTATATGTTCAGCCCAAGTATGATATTAAATGGGCCCAAAGATATCACAATACACACAACCATTTGGGCCAAAACTAGGTGAAGAGAAAGTTGGAAAATAGGCAACCCAAGTCCATCAACTTAGAGACCCATTTAGGCCCAAGTATAATGGCCAAGCTGCTGGATAACCAGCTTATTAATGTGTGGTTTAAGGTGTTCAAAAAGTCAAGAGTAAGTCGGCCAAATTGGTCCTTTAAAAGGGGGTTACAAACAGCAAAGTTTATTCACTCTTATACTTGGAAAAATTTTAGCTTTTCACAATTTTCTCTCTACACTTTCTTGACCTAGAAAGCAGCTACAATGGAACTTCTAGGGTTATTCAAGAAGAACTACACATTGAAGGTAGTGGTAAGCAAGTTTACACATGTGTTTAGTATGGTTTCCTTATGAAAAACAACAAGTATATGCTAGTATGGTTGTGCTGGAAATTTGGGACAGCTTGTAGTTAGAAAGTTGTTGCACACTTGCCTTTTATTTTAATGACTTATCTATGGTTTGTGGGCTGTATCATGAAGATAACTTTATTTTATTAACATGTATTGAGTTATAAATAGTACCCTAAGGTTGCTTCCCTGATTTTGGTTTCATTTAACAAACGCGTTTTATTGTGTTATCTTAAGTGTAATGTTGATTGGAACTTGTGGGCTATTGGACGGAAGGATATGGCCTCACTTCCTTAGTGACTGATTTCTTAATGTTATGAGACTATTTCAAGGCTATTTTTATATATGAGTTTTGTTGGAACAGTTTGGTTAGAGATGGAACAGGTTTGGAATTGTCGACGTTGAAATGTAGCGAAGGAAGGTAATGTTATGTTGTTCGTTTGTAGATTGTGTAGAATTGTTATGTGCTATGCTTTGTGGGATGTTGTGAGACTATTATGGCACTATAACAGGCTTCACATGATGTGTAAATGTGAATGTGTACTAGAAAATATGATTAGAGGCGAAACGGTTGAAAGAATATGCTAGGGTTTATAATTGTCCGCTTGCTGCCCATGTGTTGTTTTGTTATGTGATTAGGCTGCCAAGATGCATCTATTGGATTCTAATGCTAGTTTTATCACCTACTATATTGTAGATAAATATTTGTAGGAAAGGAAGGTTGTCTCGAGGTAGTAACGAGGTCATACAACGATATGTAAGGCTACTTGGTTTCGTATTGTTTGGCATGAAACATAGATCCTTCCTTCGTACATAAAAGCACTTGCCAACTCCGATACAACTATTAACCATGTCTACACTCTTTGACATATTCATATGCTTCCATAAATAATTACCTTCCAATCTGAATATACACATGAATACCAAGTTACATGGGTTCTTGTTACTAAATAAAATTCACGAGTTGTTCCATTTCATACGCATTTTATTATTTGTGTAACGCACTCTTTTTTATTGTCATATTGTATTGTATGGTTATCTACATGTCATATGCTACATATACAGTCCTAAAGCTCTAATACTATGACCACCAAAAGAATCATCTCAAAAGTAATTGAAAGATAAACTATATAGCTTTTGATGGGTGGTAGCCCGAGGGGTGGAAGAATCACCTAGCCAGGGACGATCCTATCATATGTGGTAGCCCAAAGGGTTAAGGAAGAACCTAGCCAGGAACGATCCTGATATCCCGAGGGGTGGAAGAATCACCTAGCCTGGGAAAATCTTATTACGGGCGGTAGCTCAAGGAGTTAAGGAAGAACCTAGCCAGGGAAGATCTCAATACAGTTTACCACTGATTAGTTGACCATTTTTATTACAGCTATGCACAGATTATACAGTAAAGGTAAAGAAATATAAAGAACATAAAGTACATGATTCCAAAATATAACCATAGGTGGTATCTTATCCTATATCAGCGCATAGTTTCATTTGAGATGTTACTTCTTGTACAGTATATCCTGCCTTACATATTTAGTACTTTATCTCGTATTGACGTCCCTTATGGGGACCTGCATTTCATGCTGCAGGTACAGGTACTAGTAGATCTCTCCAGTAGGAGTACAGGACATCCAGCTACTGATACCAAGCTCCAGGTTACTTCGAGGCTCTGTGTGTGTCTAGAGCTTATAATTTTGTATTATACAGTTAGTCGAGGCGGGGCCTGTCTTGACCCTTATCAGATGCTAATTCTTATCTAGAGGCTTTGTATACTATGTAAATTAAAGCGTGGTCATGTCTAGTACTTTAAACACCGTGGCCCCAATGGCCTAGCCATATGCATTTTCTTTTGGCTTGTTATCACTGTTATTTTCTTAAAGGCATGTCAAATGTAGAAATCCCTCATAATATGTGCAGAAAGCACATAGACATAGGTTGGTTCTCCCGGGCCTTATCGGCAACGGGTGCTAGTCCGCCCTAATGGGACTTGAGGTGTGACAATAGCTGCCCCTCTAACACCGCTACCACGACCCATAGGTTCTTGTTGACCCCTACCTAATGGAGAAATTGACGATGATGATGCAATAGCTGATCCAGTAGGTTATGTTATATCACCAATATGTCTCCTCGGGTAATCTCCTATCATATGCCCTCGCGCACCACACCAATAATAAGCGTCTGTCCCAATATGACATATACCTGACTGACTTCTTCCACACTATTTATAAGGTTACATAGGGGTCATTTGCTAGCCTACTGAATATCCCATTGTCCGGGCGCTTGCTCTTCACTTCTTGGACCAAGATGATTTCTTTTAGACACCTGAAGTTGTGATGGAGCATGACTGCAAGGTAGGGGAATAATGGCCTAGGTGGTCTATTAGAAAACTGAGGCCTAAGCATACCTTGGGATGATATAAACTACCTTGTAGACCTAGCCCTCTTGGATTACACCCTTTATAACTCTTGTGTCCTTCTCCTTTGCTTCTGATCCTTCAATTTCTGTGCAAAAGCTTGCATTCTCACTATATCCATGTGTTTGTTCAAGGAAGCAATGGTACAGTCTCTGACCAGATATGTATCCAATCTATCCATATATCGATGAACTTCATCTGCCGTAGTAGCAACTACATTTGGAGCATACCTGGCCAGGGAATTAAATTGAAGGATATACTCCTACACACTCATATTCCCTTTGTGGAGGTTCAAGAACTGATCTGCACAGGCCTCTTACATCTCTAATGTCAAGTAATGGTCAAGAAATGCCTCTTTGAACTCCTTCTAGGTAGTTGGAGGTACATCAATACCCTTAGATTGCTTCAAAGATTCATACCACAATATAGCCACACCTTTCAACCTATATGTTGCTAAATCGACAGCTTCTGTACCACTCACATGCATAACATCTAAAGTGCGTTGAATCTGATCAATAAAGTCTTGGATATCTTCATTAGGATCTGACCCAATGAAGGATGAAGGGTCCAAATTAAGTAAATCACGTATTCTAGTGCCAGCTGCCCTATTCACACCACCTGCACCTATAATTGGACCTTCTTATCTTTGACCTTGGGCAGCAAATATACGAGTCAATAGTTGGACTGCATTTCTCAAATCCTGGCACGGTAGCATCGATAGGTGATTTTGGGGGAACTTCACTACTTTTGAGTTCATCAGGAGCTGGAGGCATTGGAGATGTCTGTGATAGAAACTCCTCTTGAACCTCATTTCATTGTCTCACCTGACTGGGTAAACCAACCACCACTTCTACTTCCTTCCCTTTACCTTTGTTCTTCCTAATTTCTGGCATTCTTGCTGTACAAAACAATTTAGTGGTTAGACACAATGCACCTATTACACTTGACTCTATGGCACAATCTAAAGAATGGAAAGAAAGTAAATACTCCTAAATGCCACGTAGCCACCTACTTAAAAATGTGGTACACAACAAATTGATAAATAAGACTCTACATAGACACGACTTTGTAGACTCCCTAGCATGACCCGTTCTGGTACCATTTTTGTCATGCCGAAAGTCCCATTAAGGTGGACTGACACCCGTTGCCAATAACGCCCGGAGAACCAACCTATAATTATGCACTTTCTATACATATTATAAGGGATTTCTACATTTAATATGCCTTTAAGAAAGTAAACAGTAACAACAAGCCAAAAGAAACGCATATGGCTAGGCCATTGGGGCCACGGTGTCTAGAGTATGAGACATCACCACACTTCAATTTACATTGTCTACAAAGCCTCTAGATAAGGAAAAGTATCTGATAAGGGTCGGGATAGGCCCTGCCTTGACTAAGTATATGATACAAAAATAAAATCTCTAGATACACAAATCTCCGAAGCAACCTGGAGCTTGGTAACAACACCTGGATATCCTGTACTCTTACTGGGGAGATCTTCTAGCACCTGTACCTACAACATGAAATGCAGGTCCCTTGTAAGGTACGTCAGTATGAGATAATGTACTAAATATATAAGGCAGGAAATACTATATATGAAGTAACAACTCAAATAAAACTATGCACTGGTGTAGGACAAGAGACCTCCCCTTAGTTATACTACGGGATCATGTACTTTATGTTCTTTTTATTACTTTACCTTTACTGTATAATCTGTGCAAAACATATAATACAAATGACCAGCTGATCAGTGATAAATCTATATTGGGATTAGCCCTGGCTAGGCTTTTCCTTTAACCTCTTGGGATACCCCCCTGTGATAGGATCAACCATGGCTAGGTGATTCTTCCACCCCTTGGGTTACCACCCATCAATAAGCAATATCCTTTACTTTATCTTTTAATTACCTTTGAGATGATTCTTTTTTGTGGTCGTAATATTGGACTTGTAGGAATGTAGGTACAACATATGACATATGAATAATCACAAAAGACAACACCATATTGGAAGGAGTAAGTTACACAAATAATGAAATGCGTATGAGATAAAACAACCCGTGAACTTTATTTAGTAACAAGAACTCACGTAACTTGGTATCCACATATGTTTGCAGATCTGAAGGTGACTATATATGGGAGTATATGAACATGTGAAAGAGTGGAGACATGGTTAGTAGTTGTGTCAGAGTTGGTAAGTGCCTTTATGTGCCAAGGAAGAATCTAGATTTCATGCCAAGTAATACGAAATCTAGTAGCCTTACATACCTCACTGCATGACCTCACTATTACCTCGAGATAACCTTCCCTTCCAACAAATATTTATATACAACATATTATGTGATAAAATTAGCATTAACAGCCAATAGATATATCTTGGCAGCCCAATCTCATAACAAAATAACATACGGGCGACAAGCGTATAATTGTAAACCCGAGCGTATTCTTTCAACCTTTCTGCCTCTAATCGTACTTTCTAATACACATTCTCACATAAATATAATGTGCTGCCTGTTTAGTGCCATAATAGTCTAATAACATCCTACTAAACACGACACATAACAATTTTATGCAATATAAAAATAGGTGGCATAATGTTACATCCTTTCAATACATTTTGACGTCGACAATCTCAAACCTATTTCAACTTTACCCAAACTGTCCTCAACAAATATACAGCCTCAAAACAGTCTTAGAATAGTGCTTAAGCGACCAAGAAGGACGTGAGGCAATAGCCTTCCATCCATCAGCCCATAAGTTCATACTAAGAAAGAATTGCGATATCCCATAAGAAGTCACTTTCGTGGACTGTAAAAGTGGTGCAGCAGCTTAGTTACATCACTAAAAAACCAAAAATTGTTAAAAACATAAGTATTTATTCATAATACATCCAACTAAGAAGATAAAATCTCTTGAATAACAAGAAAAGTTCACAACAATCCTTAGGACATATGCTGTCCAAATTTCCAGCACAAGCATAACTAGCATATACTTCTTGTTTGTCCTAGGATAAGTATAAAAAATACATGGATATTTCCACTTACATTAGCCTTAAATATTAAGGTTTCCTTCAAGAACCATAGAGGGCTGTATTGGCTTCCTTATGAAGTGAAGTAAAGAGAAAAAGAAGAGTCTTTAGGAAGCTGAAAAATTGTTCCAAAGTGAAACGATTTAAGGGGATATTTTTGAGCCCTTTTAAAGGTTCTCTTTGGCCGACTTTCACTTGAAATTTTTACCACATTAACATATATCAATAAGCTTGTGAAGCAGCAGCTTAGCCCTCACACTTGGGCCTAAATGGGTCTCAAAGTTGATGGGCCTTTGTTGCCTATTTTCCTACTTCCTCTTGACTTAGTTTTGGCCCAATTTGTCAAGTGGGTTGTGATGTACTTGGGCCCTTTTGTTATTCATTTTGGGCTGTAAGTACGTCCATTTACGATGGTAAAACATGGACTAAAGTTACACTCTTTACACAGACTTTATTCATTATCAGACTTGGACAAATTTGACGTTGGGCCTCATCTCCATTTAGCTAGCAAATTTAAGCTAAGCAAGTAGGTGAGTCACCTGCTAGCTTCCTAAGTCCTACAAGAACCTAACTTCTCTCACTTCATTTAAGGTCGTGATATCCTCAATTTGACTTAAAACTTATTTACACTCAACCCTCTTCAGCGTTAGACATATATATTGCCCTTTAATTGGAGATTCAAGCATTTCTAAAAATAGGTGCTAATTTGAAAAACCATATCATGTTTCATTTGCATAGTACTAGTATTGCTAAGATGTGGGGTGTTATAAACATCTCCCATAAAGAGCCTCAAAAGGAGCCATACCAATGCTAGAGTGATAGCTATTCGTGTAGGCAAACTCTATCACAGAATATGGTAATCCCAACTATCTTTAAGCTCCAAGACACAAGCCCTAAGCATATCCTCAAGTATTTTGATTGTTCTTTCAGCTTGGCCATCTGTGTGAGGATGAACGGCCGTACTAAAGTGAACTTTGGTACCAAGACCCCTTTGAAAAGACCTCCAAAAGTGTGAAGTAAATTATGCATCACGATCTGATATGATGGATAAAGGAACTTCATGTAACCTCACTAACTCATAGATGTACAATCTTGCATACTCTTCAGCACCATAGGTAGTCTTGACTGATAGAAAGTAAGCCAATTTTGTCATCCAATCAACCACCACCTATAAGGAATCAAAACCTTTTCTAGTCTTGGGCAACCCAACCACAAAATCCATATTAACCACCTCCCACTTCTAAGTAGGAATCTCTATGTCTTGGGTTAGGAATCCCGCCCTTTGATGTTTGGCTTTGACTTGCTGACATCTATGGCAATTGAAAACAAATTTGGCAATGTCCCTCTTCATGCCTCTCCACCAATACATATCTCTCAAGTTTCTATACATTTTGGTGGAACGGGGGTGGATAAAATAAGAGGAATGATGGGCCTCATCAAGAATCTCTCTCAAACCATCAACACATGGCATACACAACCTACCTTGGCATCTAAGGGCACCATCTCCCTCTTGGGAGAAAACCTCAACTTTGGCCCCTTCACCAAGGCCTTCAATTCAACCAAGGAGGAGTCTAGATCTTGTTTGCTATCACCTCATTAACCAAAGAAGATTTAGAACCATCATCAACAACAACACCATTACCCATATCTTCCAGCCTCACCCCTTATCTAGCCAATATATGCACCTTCCTAGCCATGGCCTATCACCACCATCCACAAAAGCTAGGCTACCCATAGACACCTGACTCAAAGCACCCTCCATAACATTTGCCTTACCGGGATGGTAATGCACACTCATGTCGTAGTCCTTAATAAGTTCTAGCCACCTTCTTTGTCTCAAGTTGAGATTTTTTTGACTAAAAACATATTGAAGGCTCTTATGATTGATGAAGACATTAACATGCACCATATACAAATAATAATGCTAAATCTTTAATGCAAACACCAAGACGGCCAATTCGAGATCATTGGTAGGGTAGTTCTTTGCATGCACTTTGAGTTGCTTAGAAGCATAGGCTATGACCTTATCATTTTGCGTTAGCACACAACCCAAACCAACTCTAGATGCATCACAATACACAACAAAACCCTCATGCCCATCCGACAGTGATAATATAGGAGCGGACATAAGCATGTATTTCAATGTTTCGAAGCTTTTCTCACATTCATCGGTCCACATAAATTGAACCTTATTTTGAGTCAATTTTGTCATAGGGGAAGAAATGGAGTATAACCCCTTCATAAACCTTCTATAGTAACCCACAAGGCCCAAGAAGCTCCTAATATCCGACGAGGTCAATGGGCTAGGCCGATTTTTAATCACATCTTCTTAAAATCCACCTTAATACCATCCCTCGACACCACATTACCCAAGAATGCAACCTCCTTCAACCAAAACTTACCCTTTTAATATTTAGCATACAATCTCTCCTCCCTCAATCTTTGTAACACAAACCTCAAATGACCCATATGCTCCTCCCTTCTATGTGAATAGATCAAAATATCATCAATGAAGATCACAACAAAGGAATCAAGGTAGGGCTTAAGGATCTTACTCATTAGGTCCATGAAAATGGCCGGTGCATTAGTTAACCCAAAGGACATCAACACAAACTTATAGTGCCCAAATCTAGTACGGAAGGCTGTCTTGGAAATATCATACTCCTTTACCTTTACTTTATGGTACCCGGACCAAAGATCAATCATAGAGAAAAAGCTAGTCCCTTGTAATTGGTCAAATAAGTCATCAATTCTTGGAAGAGGATATCTATTCTTTATAGTGACCCGATTAGTTGCTGTTAGTCAATGCACATTCTAAGTAACCCACATTCTTCTTTACAAACAACATTTGCGCACCCCAAGGTGATTGGATAGGTCTAATAAATCTCTTATCCAAGAAATCTTTCAATTGCTCCTTTAATTCATTCAACTCTACTGGGGCTATACGGTAAAGGGGAATGGAGATAGGTTGAGTGTCATGGAGCAGATCTATGCAAAAATCAATATCCCTTTTGGGAGGAACACTAGGAAGGTCATTTGGGAAGACATCAAGAAACTCATTTACAACTGGGACCGACTCAATGGAAAGGACCTTGGACTCCACATCTTTAGCCCTCACAAGATGATACAAACACTCCTTGGAAATCAATCTATAGGCTTTAATGCATGAGATGAACCTACCCCTACCACCATATCACAATTTTCCCACTTGACGAGGGTTTATTTGGGAATTGAAGCTTGACCCTATGGTTCTACAATCAATAGAAGTATAGTATGTATGCAACCAATCCATCCCAAGAATAATATCAAAATCAACCATATCTAATTCAATAAGATCATCAGATAAGATTTTATGCAAGATGCAAATTGAACAATTCCTATACACCTTCCTAGCAATAATAGATGCACCAATAGGAGTAGACACCTCATATGGGTCATACAACAACTTAGACTCAACATGGAACTTTTTTGCAACAAAGAAGGTAACAAAGAAAAGGGTGACACCCGAATCAATCAAAGCATATACATCAAGACCAAAGATTTTTAACATACCAGTAGCAACATCAAGGGCCTCACCAAGCCCTTGCCTCCCATATAGAGTATAAAATCGGTTGTGCCTTAGGGCACCACCTTGAGGACCACCTCTATCCAATGGAACCATATTTGTACCCCGACCCTTGCCATGGTTTCTTGGACAATCAACTTTATTGTGACCAAGTTCTCCACAACCAAAGCATGCATTAGAATCTTTCAAACATGGGACTCTATGATTCATTCCACAGCTAGGACTTATATCAATAGGAGCCACACCACTAACACCTTGTGGTCTAGGGATGTCATTGGCAAACCCCCTGTTAGTAGCATGAGAAGGCCCTTGGCCTTGACGAAATCTAGTACTCTTTTGGAATTTACCCTCAAAATGGGCCATCTTGGCCTCATGGCCCCTCTTCTTTCTCAACTTTTCTTCCTCTATTTGCTCGGCATATGTCATCAACCGAGATAAGTCCATGCCACCAATAAGTACGGCGGACTGACATTCTTCATTCACCAAGTAAGAGACCCCCATCATAAATTTATTCATCCTTGATCTAGGATCGGACACCAAGTGAGGAGCATACTTTGAAAGTTAATTAAATTTGAGCGCATACTCTCTCACACTCATAGCACCTTGTTACAAGTTCATAAACTCTACCAACTTTTCTTCCCTAAGCTCAAGAGGGAATAACCGATTAAGGAAGGCCAATTTGAATACCTCCCAAAGCACCACATCCATTACCCTTCTCACCCTTCCAATGGTCATACCAAATTTGGGCTACCCCCTTGAGTTGGTACTCGGCCAAATTCGTCTTTTCATTTGGCCTAACACCCATGATATTCAAGATTTTGTAGACCTCATCAATGAACTCTTATGAATATTCATCCATCTTTGACATATGGAACACCGCAGGATTCATCCTTATAAAGTCTCTTACCCTAGCTCCTAGGATAGTAGCATGAGGGACTTAGGCCCCTTGTTGGACTTGGTTGGCCACCACTCGGTCAAGTATAGTGAGAGTATCGTAGAGATTATCATTGGTAGGTTTCTCATTGGGAGTTTGGGCTCGTCTTCCTCTAGTGTTTGGCATGATTTATTATAGCAAAGAACAACCTTTAAGGGGGAGGGGGAACTCACCACAACTCTATAGCACGACTTAGAACATGAAGAAGGAAAACATTTCCTAAAATGCCTCATAGCCCCCTATTCATCATCATGACACGCTTCACAACCATGAATAGGAATTTAATCGATGCAATATGTTGGAATCCGAGGATCTAATAACCTAGAGCTCTGATACTAAGTTTTTCATAATCCAAGCCTAGGGCCTAGACCTGACACGATGAATGGAGAACCTGAAGGAACCCCAATCAAGCCTCTCAACTTATCATTACACATCATTGGTTCCGAAAGCGTGTAAAGATATAAAATGATATTGAGGGCAAAGGGGCAAAGGGATATCTTGCAAATCAACATCATCAAGAGACAAAGAGTCGAAGCTCATACCATAGATATATAACTTGTCCAACAAACACCTCTAAATGCATAGATAGAGCGGGGCCTAAGACAAAGTAACCGAGCTCACCCTCATAGTCAAAATAGAATATAAGAAAGTGTCTCAATACATAGATAATAACAACATAGACTAAGGTCCTCCAAAGTGGAGGATTCACCAGCTAGCTTTGAGTAGAACCGATCTAGCCATGTGGAGGAGAGGGATGATCAACTTGATCACTGGTTCCTACATGGTGATATCATTTAGGCTATAGTATGCCTTACTATGTTTAAATGTTCTAAGTACTTGAGATACAATGCAACAAAAGATAAACTTCATAGTCAATATGCATAATAATAGACAATAGGCATGATACAACAATGTGACATGTATGAGCAATGCATAAGTAAAATATACTTAAGTAACTCATGCTCATATAGGATATCATTAGTGAAGAATAGACCAACTAGATTTCCAAAGTATAAACCCCTTGGTCGATTGATGATAATCTCGCCCCATCACCCTGGTGGTGTGGTACGAACCCCTCATATGGTTGATGAGTAAAACTCCCACCTCAGTTGATCAGGCTCTTAGTCCCCCGAATTGGGCATAGTCTAATGCAATACTTTATACAAAGTATATCATATACATAAACTCCCTTCATTATTATAACATCATTCATATCATATTTAATGCTTTGGACCTTCAATTCCACAAGAAACCCTAGCCAGACATTTTATCAAACACTTGGGGGGTGTAATGAGGGTAAAATACCATGCAATTTAGAGATAAAATCATGTAAGAAAATCTGTAGTAAAACCATCAATTAACACCTTGAAACACCCCCAAGACATTCATATCAAAACTCCTCATCAAATCCAA